>VDFB02362661.1:0-75290 GCA_007258455.2 Sequoia sempervirens | reverse complement strand
GTCAGATGGAGCTTCCACATCGCGGCCAGCTGGGCAATCTTCCAGGGGCTTGATTTTGGAGAGATGGACTCTGCAATATGCCTTGAATTCATCTTCCTCTGCTCTCCATATTGATGTGGAAAGGTCAGTGCTTTACAAGAAGGCAGTAATACTTCTTCGGTCTCTGTACTGCACAACAAAGCTGTTACCTGCATATAGGGTATATAGAGACCTGCAGAAAAACCCTCCGAGTCACAATGCAAGGAAACTAACGTACAGAATTTCAGGCTCTCCAATGAACCTACCAAAGGGCATAATGAAAGATTACAATTTTACCCCTGTGGAGACACAGTGTGGTAAGCTTTGTCTTTCTGTTTCGTACTTAGCAAACCTGATTTGCAGATCTGGCAGCGAGGTTGATAGACTGGAAAGCCCTATAACACAACTAATTCCAGATTATTGTGGGAGCCCTGGTTCTGAGAGGAGGTTTCATGGCACTTCCAGGGGCAAGCACAATGTTTTGTCTGCGCCAAGCTCCCCTGGATTTAAAACTACGGGAATTGGAAGATGCCATAGCTGGAGTGGGGGTATCAATAAAATTTTACTTCCATCCACTGCGCCACAGCAATCCCCGTCGCATCGGCTTAGCATGATCCCAATGGGCCCTAATCCAAATTACCATGGCACCTTAATCAATTCTCGTACACCACCGCTCCCTGTGCCGCCTCAAAGAAGCCATAGCGTTGCTGATCGCTTTGCTTCACCTTCTCCCTCACCCCCCATGCGGAGTCGCTTATCAAATGAAAGTGTGTCCCGAGGGCTTCTACGGACTGGAAGTCTTCCTCAGAATATGGATCAGAGCAGAAATCCCCTGCCTCATCACAGCAACTGGAGCAGGGAGGCTCATGCTTTGTCTCGAGCAGTTTCTGCTAGTTCTAAATTTATGCCTGTTTACTCTCATGGTGCTCTCAGTTCAACATCAACATCTGGGAATTCGGTTGTTCCAAGACAAGCACACTCGGGCTATAAGGTGGGTACGATAATTTTTATTGATTGTTGACTATTTTTTCATTCTCAATGAAGAATGGAGCTCAAATTTTAATGTTTGAACTTCATCCATATGTCCTATAGGATCTCTAGTGTAGCAATCATCCAGTATCAACAAATCATATGCTGTCACATTTCGGGAACTAGTAGCATTTTTTGGTGATAATATTTTAAGGCTCTGATCTATTGTATTTTGATATTTACATTGGCTGGGTTTTAGTTTACTTTTTGTTCTATGTTGCTCGTCATTGTTAAAAGTCAATATTTTCTTTGCTCAGTTCCTTAAGCTATTTTTCTACCTTCTTATTACATCCCTTCATTTCATTCTTCATGCTTGTCTCCTGTATACATGTAGTAAATAAATTATGTTGATCTAGAGTTGAATCCTGTCATGTTTTGTAAATGTTATGCTATCGTTTGAAATTTAACCCTGCAAAGTGCAAAGAATTCAAAGTTTCCTTCTGCAAATTTAAAAATAAAATTTTAAGTTCTCTTAGCTGATATAATATTATAAATTTTATCATTACCCATTCTGACAACGAGAGAATAAATAATTTTGGTTTTCAAGGATGACAAAGATGACAATGTCTCGCTGCGGGGTACACTTTCTAGAGGATCAAGCAGATGTTCTTATACTAATGAAGTTGAAGACGAAGACTTGTCTTGCCTCTTTGCACTTGATGGCGATGAGAGTGATGGCTATAGAAGCAGGTAGTTTCTATAGAATTCTAGCATGCTTCTGGTTTCTCATCTTTCTGCTATCATACAGGTTGAAACCTTTTTCCAATGTTCCATGACAAATGGCCAAGTGCCAAAGACATTGATTATTGAAATACTAAACCTTTGTTAAACTACAACGTAACTTAATTCTAGCTGATTTTGAATTCTTTAGTAGGGCATTTTGCAAATCTAAATCACAGATGACTACAGTGTGATACCAATGGTAAATTAAAATCGAAGTCAACTATATCTCATTGGCTTTTATATTAGGGTATTTAGGAAAACCTAGTTCAGCTGTTTCTTTTTGATAATTTATTAGTGGTTCTATTGGGGCCCCTGCTAGGGAAAAGATAAATTCTTACTTATGTGTTGATGTCTAAGTTTACACACACTATAAACTTGTGCTCTTGAAGACATCAAGAGAAGCTTTAGGAATGTGGGGTGCAATTCACAAAACAACTGCCAGGATTGAGAAGCCAGCTCTCTGTATGATTTTCAATGAGTTATCAAAAGCACTTTATAGGGAAAAGGGAAGAGAGAACTGAAGAAAATACAAATCAACAACTAATTTAAGTGAATGACAGAGACCAGTCACTGGATAAGATGATTACTTTCTCCTAGCAATGGGTGCAATGATGGTTGACAAAGAATACAACTTAAACCCTCACAGAACAATGAAAGACCAGTTTTTTGAACAAGCGGAAAAATCAGAAAATCATTACAGCCTCATGTATTGATCTAGTAATTAGTACAATCACTGCTCATGAAGATTAGAGCATCTTAGGGTACATAAATGTAATGTCTCCTTTTGCGATTGCCCTAAATCATGCCCTAGAATCACATGTTCAATTGAAATAAGAGGGGTAATATAGTTAGATTTTAAACTTTACCAATAAACATGTCCTTAACTGAAACCCTGGAATAAGACCTGCAATCATGTTAGATAACATATAATTCTACCAAAGATTCTATAAGAGTTAGAGTACATATAATGCATAGATATTATCAATTATTTCAATCCATTTGAATAAATCATTTAAGAAATCAAGAAGCAATAGTGCTATTCCCATAGTCCACCATGATGGGGTTGGAGAGGAAGCATGTTAGGGAGCCCTAACTTCACCACATCTAAGCCCAAGAGCACGGAGTAATCATACTTGACCCCTTGGCCCCAAAGGGCAGAAACTCTTGTCCATCCTGCATGAGGTGGGCCACTTAGAAGGGGAAGACACACCTGAATCCCTAATCATTACTCCTCAATAAGACGCCCTATCTTCACCACGACTAAGCCGAAGAGCACAAAGTATCCATACCCGACCCCTTGGCCCCAAGGGACAGGATCTCTTGTCCATCCTGCATGAGGTGGGCTACTTAGAAGGGGAAGATGCACCTGCTGACCTTATTGAGGTTCCTCCCTAACCCTTTCATGATTGCTTATAGGATATTCAAATAAATAAATGATTAAAGAGATTAATTAATATCATCACAAAGAATTGATAAACTATATTATTCCATTATAGAATATAGATAGACTATATATATATATATATATATATATATATATAAACAAACTTCCCTTATTATTGATTAATCATTTGTCTTCATATCTATCTCATTCAACCATCTTCTTACTTCCATATATTTCTTCTTCATATCTGCTCCAATTCCCAAAAGATATCGCATTCCTTATCCCATTCTGCTCATACAATCTACATGGATAAATCTGCTTTCCAAAACATATTCCCTTATTATATTTAAGGGCTGCTGCCTTCATGAGTGCAGATCCATATTTATTTACTCTTAATATCTGTTCTATATCTCAGAATCTATTCCTTACTCCCCCTTCACTTTTCCTTATTTATGCCTTTTTATAACATTATTCTTCTACATGAAGAGATGTATCTCTTCTAATAGATATGTATCTTGATAATGCCCGTTGACCATTCAACTTAATCTTTGTTTCATTCTAATTTTTTGTAATATTAATTATCCTCTATGATGTGCGCTGCCTTGTATTTATCTCAATCGCTGCTTCTTTAAAAATATAGTAATCGCTGCTGTCCAATCTGATCACTGCCCTTTTTGGGACTCTTAATTACCATTATGATTGTAATTTGTATTATAAATTGAATATATATTATATATATATATATATAGTATGATTATTATAATTATAATAATATTTAAATATATTTTTTTAATATTTGTATTGTTATTTATTTTATTTATTTATTTGCATTTCAATGCTTGGTTTTTTAGTGTTGCAATTTCAGGGGCATGACAATAAAGGCTACCAGAACAAAAGGAATAAGAGAAAATAACAGTTTGCAGAACTCATAACATGCATGAGCAAACATATTGCTTTCCAGATCTGAGTGAAGAAAAGATAAATACAAGTAGAGCTCTAGTAGCATGGGTGTGCAAAAATCATTTCTAACCCCCTCCCTTGTGCAAATGTAACAACTGCATACCATATATAGAGTAAGAAAGGAGCAGAGAGAAAGGGAAAGAGAGGAAAATGGAAAATAACTGAAGAAATCATTAGCACTCCATTATGTGCGAAAAACATTGAAGATTCCAAATCTCCGGATGAAGAACCTCTCTCTTTGCTTGCCGGTACTGCCAACATGTTTTGGTTCATTAATACTGCCGCAATGACTGATTAATGAATTAGAAAATAAATGCCTCTTAACTGTTATATTCTCCATCTGGTGTTTATTGCCTTCATTTTTCTGCATTCCCAATCTCTTTACATGCTGAAATATCTCCTCTCTGTTCTCAATGGCCGCCACATTTCCTTTTTCTCTTCCTACTCATTCTTTGTCATGAGCTCTCAAAATGACTTTTAGGGCACAAAGAGTGGAAGCTTTTGCTTTATGATATCTTAGGGTAACTTGATAAAGTCTCGCCTTATGTTTATATTCTTGTGTTGACAAGATCTCAGGGCAAACATATAAAGTGAGTATAATATTTGCCATGGATTTATCATAAAGCTTTCACTTTATAATATTAATATATTGCCCATTTGTAAATATTATTAATGGGATTCAATTTATCATTTATCATGGTGGTTTCACAGCAAGGGTGAATATAATATTTTTCACTTCAGTATTGCCTTGATATTCACAGGATATCTTTCATATATGAAATTGATAAAATCATGTCTGTTAATGAATGGTAGCTTAGATCAGATATAAACGATGATTGCTATAAGCATCATCATCGTTTATATAAGACCTAATACTTTTCATGTTTAATATTTCTGGAAATAAGTAAACAAACGAATTTTATAAAGCATGTATAAAAATCGTATATATCTAAATGATATTCTGAAATTGCATTGATTAAATTCGGGAGTATTATAACACATCTGCCATGCGTAAGGGTGTGTCTATTTGTTAAACCGAATAAACATTAGTTGAGAGAAGAACCCGCGCTCTAAAGAACACGTCTCTTGAGCAGACGTGCCTCCACGTGTGGAGACACGTCTTCTCAAGAGACGCATCTCTTGGAGGCGAGTCTCCTATCATATATAAGATGCTTCCAATCTGAATATGCAGATATAGAAATTATTAATGTTCTGCATTCAGTACATTCGGCAATAATAGAAGTCTTCAGAAAATCGTTTTTGTCTTAGAAATTTATTTCTCAGGAATCTCTGACTTAGTTTATTCTTAGTTCTATAGGATCCCTTTCTGATCTTTGACTCAGATTTGTTTACAATTTACATGGTATCAGAGCCACGTTGTGTGAATCCTGATCAAATCTGAATACCAATCTGCTCAAGAAATTTCGTATTTTCCAGAATCGAATTTAATTCACATTCTTCATAATGTCAAGTGTGATCAGATTTGAAGATCGCCTTGCAGGAGCAGACAATTTCACATCATGGAAATTTAGAATCATGATGATCCTTAGAGAGAATAAGCTAGATTCACTTGTAAAAGAAAACTTGGAGGAAACAAAGTCTGAATCTGAGAAAACTCAATGGACAGAAAACAATGAAAAGGCCATGAAAATCCTAGTAGATGCAGTTAGGGATCATATAGTGCCCATCCTAGCAAAACATGAAACCGCATACCATATGTTCAAATCTCTTGAGAAAATTTATGAGATCAACAACACTTGCAGGATTCTTGCTTTAAAAAGGCAAATCAACAATGCTCAAATAAACAAAGGGGAGTCCATTAATGCATATTTCATGAGGATTATTGAACTGAGAGATCAATTATCCACAATTGGATATCAGATTGATAGCAAAGAATTAACTCTAATTGCACTAGGAGGCCTACCAAACTCATGGGAGTCATTTGTTCAAGGAATAAGTGCAAGATCCAAACTCCCTAAGTTTGACAGACTAAGAACTGACTGCCTTCAAGAAAAAAACAAGACTTTCCTCAAAAGAAAACAAACAGAAAAACGTAGATGAAGATATTCATGCACTCAACACATCGTCTAATAAAAGGAATAAGAAAAACTCCTACAAGAAAGGATCTTTTAAAAGAAAGAGAAATCCCAATGGAAAGGGATCTTCTAAGAAGAAAGACATTTCTCAAGTGCAATGCTTTAGGTGTGATCAATATGGCCACTATGCAATGAAATGCCCTGACAGATCAAAGCAACAAGCATCCTTTGCCAAAGTAGGAAAGACAAATTCAGATCATGAATCTGAGAACTTTGTGTTCTATTCAGCATTATCTAGTCAAGTATCTAACAATTTCAACAACTGGGTAATTGATAGTGGTTCTTCGAGGCACATCACAGGGTTTAGAGAAAACTTAGACACTATGTCTGAAGAGTCTGATGAAGATGTAACAATTGGGGATGACTCTACACATCAAGTAAAAGGGGTTGGAACTTGTTCCATCACATTGAAATCTGGTCTATCCCTTCAACTCACTGGAGTTTTATTTGTACTTGGTATAAAGAGGAATCTCTTATCCATCTCTACTCTTGAAGACAATGGTTATAGAGTTACTTTCATGGATGGGAAAGTTCTAGCATGGCCTAAGAACTCAACAATCAAGAAAGCCCAAATCATAGGTGTGAGACAAGGGTACCTTTACAAACTATGCACTGAAGTCAATCAAGCCCTTACCCTTGACACCTTTGATTCAAATGAAATCTGGCATAGAAGATTAGGACACCTTCATTTCCGTGCCCTACCTTCTATGGAAAAACTTGTAACAGGGTTACCTAAGTTAAAATCATCTCATGCATGAGTTTGTAAAGGTTGTGCCTTGGGAAAGAATTCAAAGGGATCCTTTCCCACTAGTTTGAGCAAAACTCTAAATGTGTTAGATCTGGTTCATTCCGACTTATGTGGACCCATGTCTGTACCTTCTAAAGCAGGATTTCTTTACTATGTCATATTCATAGATGACTTCTCTAGGAAAACCTGGATCTATTTCCTTAAGTGTAAAGAGTCAATAGAAATCCTCAAAAGGTTCAAAGAGTTCAAAGCACTTACAAAAAACTTCTCCGGGAAGAAAATAAAAACCTTAAGGACAGACAATGGGAAAGAATACACCTCTGAAGTTTTTAAGGAATTCTGCATGAGTGCTGGAATTAAGAGGGAGTTCATAGTGGCTTACAATCCTCAACAAAATGGGGTCGCTGAAAGAAAAAATAGAACCATTGTAGAAGCTGCCAAAGCAATGTTGCTTGATCAAAACATTGAAACCTCCTTCTGGGCTGAAGCATCTAGGACTGCTGTCTACATCCAAAATAGATGTCCTCATTCTCATCTTGACAACAAAACTCCTGAAGAAGCCTTCATTGGCATAAAACCTGACATTAGTCACTTTAGGATTTTTGGTTGTCCTGTCTATAGTCATGTGCCCAAGGAGAAGAGATTCAAACTTGAACCTTCTGGAAAGAAAGGAATATTTATGGGATATAGTGAAACCTCCAAAGTCTTCAGGATATTCATACCCGGTCAAGATCAAATTGAATTGAGCAGAGATGTCATCTTTGAAGAAGACATTGCAGTCAAGAGGGCAAGAAGTTCTAGTGAGATTGAAACCTATTCCCCTAGTGTACCTGAAATAGAACCTGCTCCTGAGATTCAGAGGGAGCATCTTGAGGAAATGTCACCTGAACTTCCTTGTACTTCAAATGAGAATATAGATGTCAATGGCAGAAAGAGACCACTTTGGGCCAAGAAGATGATCAAAGAAGCAGAGATTCATGCAGCACCCAAAGGAATGTTCAGGGAGAGTAAAAGACCCAAACGCTTCTCTAGCTATGTTGCTCTCATGAACGATATCATAAACTCCGAACCTGTCAGTGTTTCAGAAGCCTTCAGACATCAAGCATGGAAAGATGCAATGACGGAGGAATATCAGTCCATTCTAAAGAATGATGTATGGGATGTAGTGCCTAGACCAAAATGGAAATCTGTTGTCTCTTCCAAATGGCTCTTTAAAATCAAGCATGCTGCTGATGGCAGTATAGAAAAACATAAAGCATGTTTTGTGGCAAGAGGTTTTTCTCAAAAAGAAGGCATTGATTACGAAGAAACATTTGCACCTGTTGCCCGTTACACATCAGTGAGAGCAGTGTTAGCCATTGCAGCAACTAAAGGTTGGAAGATCCATCAAATGGATGTAAAAATTGCCTTTCTGAATGGAACCATTGAAGAGGAAGTCTATCTGGAACAGCCTAAAGGTTTTGTGATACATAAACCTGGCTCACATGTATGCAGACTGAAGAAAGCTCTCTATGGACTTAAATAGGCTCCCAGGGTCTAGTATGAAAGAATTGACAACTATCTCTTGGGATTAGGATTTTCCAAGAATGAGGCTGACTCCAATCTCTACTTCAAGGTAATCAAAGGTGATATGCTAATAATTATTTTATATGTTGATGACCTGCTGATAACAGGAGAAGATCATCTCATTGCTCAAGGGAAGCAGGATCTAATTTCTGAATTTGATATGAAAGACTTAGGCATTCTACACTACTTCCTAGGTTTAGAAGTATGGCAGAAATTAGAGGGCATTATACTAAACCAAGGGAAGTATACTATTGATACGAAAGATTTGGAATCGAATTTTGTGGAGCCGATGTCTACACCTGAAACCAACCTTCACAAATTAAAGCGTGATATAATCTAAGTGTGCAGATCAACCCTTCTGAGAATGAGATGATTGGATCCTTGTCTTATCACGGTTAACACCCGGGCAGTGGTATTTGCTATCACAGTGAATGTTCTCGGCCGGTTCATGTATGAAGCCAAAGGAAATTCACTTAATAAGGTATGAAACATATTTTGAGATATCTTCAAGGCACTAATGGATATGGTCTTCTTTACAAGAATGATCAACTAGATCTACATGGGTACTCTGATTCAGATTGGGCTGGAAGTGTAACCGATCGAAAAAGCACATCAGGATGTTGCTTCAGTTTAGGATCGGCTATGATCTCCTGGATTTGCAGAAAACAATCTTCAGTTGCACAGAGCTCAACAGAAGCCAAATACATTGCAGCCTCAATGGGAGCAAGAGAAGCAGTTTGGCTTCGTAAATTGCTTGTGGGACTCTTTGGTGAGCCCTTGAATCGTACAATTATTCATTGTGATAATTAGAGTTGTATCAAACTCTCTGTAAATCCTGTCTTTCATGATAGATCTAAACATATTGAGATCCCTTATCATTATGTAAGAGATATGGTGGAAAGGAAAGTAATTTAGTTGGAGTATATTAGTACAAGTGATCAAACTGCAGACATTCTCACCAAGCCTCTCTCCTGAATCAAGGTAGAGCACTTCAGGAAGAAACTTGGTATGGTTGAAATGTAATTTGTTATTTATGTTTGAAATTCAAATTGTTTATCAAATTGTACTAATATATAAAGATGTTTAAATGTGTAAACTCTTTTGTCATGTGTGTGACTCCATGACTTTATGGGCCTACTCCCCCTGTGTACATTATTGAAAGGTGACGATCTTTCTAATAATGAACACTTGTATTTGACATTGTAAAGTGACGACTCTACAATGATAAACTATCATGATAGATATCATGTGACTTGATATCTGTGAATATGTCATGATGGTATCTCTTAGACACTTTGATGGATATCATGGGACTTGATATCATCTGAAAATCATTGTGATCTTTAAGAGATAATCATGGTGGATATTTATATCCGTGGATATGCCATGACTTATGGTAGACATCATGTGACTTGATGTCAGTGCACATACCATAATGAAGATGAGTTATGAAGAATGTCATGTGACTTGACAACTTTGAGAAAACATTCCTTATCTTCGATATCACGTGTAAAGGTGATATCCATACTTATTTGATTTGAAATATCTTCCCTAAGCTAAGAGGGAGTGTTAATGAATAGTAGCTTAGATCAGATATAAACGATGATTGCTATAAGCATCATCATCGTTTATATATGACCTAATACTTTTCATGTTTAATATTTCTGGAAATAGGTAAACAAACGAATTTTATAAAGCATGTATAAAAATCGTATATATCTAAATGATATTCTGAAATTGCATTGATTAAATTCGGGAGTATTATAACACATCTGCCATGCGTAAGGGTGTGTCTATTTGTTAAACCGAATAAACATTAGTTGAGAGAAGAACCCACACTCTAAAGAACACGTCTCTTGAGCAGACGTGCCTCCACGTGTGGAGACACGTCTTCTCAAGAGACGCATCTCTTGGAGGTGAGTCTCCTATCATATATAAGATGCTTCCAATCTGAATATGCAGATATAGAAATTATTAATGTTCTGCATTCAGTACATTCGACAATAATAGAAGTCTTCAGAAAATCATTTTTGTCTTAGAAATTTATTTCTCAGGAATCTCTGACTTAGTTTATTCTTAGTTCTATAGGATCCCTTTCTGATCTTTGACTCAGATTTGTTTACAATTTACAATGTCCTTTATCACTTCATTGGAAGTGATTTTCCTTTTAATCAAATCATAGGGTTAATTGAACTAGGGCTCACCTTCATTTTGGTTTATGAAGTGATTTTATTTATTACTACACTCATGTGAAATGATTTTGTTTTAATCCTTTGTTGTAGCCAAATTTCCTTCATGAGCCCCACCAATGCCACATCAAACCACTTCAAATCAATGGTCTATGCCCTTTTATTGACATCGAAGGATTTCATTTGAGTTTGATATGGCCATGGACTTCCTTTTAATCAAATGGTTTCAAACATGTTGGCAGCTTTGTAACATCCTTGTGCGTTGAGTGGGATGGCCGCACCTTCGGCTCGTGCCTCGAGGTTTGCATAATTGAGGGGTGGTCCTCGCCCTTTGATGCTCCGGTGGTATGTTGTGGGAGATGTGCCCCACTAGCCACTCTTAACGCTTGGGTGCCCCGCCCTTACTACCAGGCCGGTCTTTTGGTGTAGTGGTTGGGCCTTAGTGGTATCAGAATTGAGGTCTCGAGGTCGAGAGTCTCGGGGGTGAGTGAACTGTAATGTCCTTGTGTGTCGAGTGGGATGGCCCCACCCTCAGCTCATACCTCGGGGTCTGTGTAATTGGGGGTGGTCCCCGCCCTCGGATGCTCTGGTGGTATGTCGTGGGAGATGTGCCCCACGAGCCACTCTTAACGCCTGGGTGCCGCCCTTACCACTACACCAAAAGACCGGCTTGGTGGTAAGGGCGGCACCTAGGCATTAAGATTGGCTCGTGGGGCACATCTCCCATGACATACCACCAGAGCATTTGAAGGTGGGGACCACCCCCCAATTATGCAGACACCGAGGCACGAGCCAAAGGTGGCACCATCCCACTCGACGCATAGGGATAGTACAATCCGCTCGCCCTCGAGAGTCTCAACCTCGAGACCTCGGCTCTAATACCACTAAGGCCCAACCACTACACCAAAAGACCGCCTTGGTGGTAAGGGCGGCACCCAGGCATTAAGAGTGGCTCGTGGGGCACATCTCCCACGAAATACCACCAGAGCATTCGAGAGTGGGGACCACTCCCTAATTATGCAGACCTTGAGGCACGAGCCGAAGGTGGGGCCATCCCACTTGACGCACAGGGACATTACAAGCTCTGACATTCTTTCCTCTTCAAGCCAATGATGCACAACTCTTTCTACATATAGATTGACACTCTTCTGCATTGTGTTGTCTGTAGATACAAAGCTTCCTATGCTCCCCCAAGTTTCGGGGATGGGGACGGTAGGGGATGGAGGGATGTGTTTCCAGTACGGGGTACTTTTGGGTCATTTTTTAGGGGACGGCTATAAAACATAGGGAAATTTTCAAAAATATAGAGAAATTTCAAATATTCATATCAAAACATTGATAATGCATTCATCATAGGCATTGTAGAAGATTAATACATAACATTAGACTTGAATTGAGATTTCACATGAGAATTGACAAACAAATTAACAAAATTCAAATGCTTTTATTGTCAATGTGTATACATATTAAATAAGAATTATAAAAAAATGCACAAAGGCTTCAAGTTTCAACAATAAAATGACAAAAACATAGAAAATATATGACTGTCCCTAATTAGCAAATGCAACTGGTAGGTCTGTATCAAAATTGGAGCTCAAGTTTTCATCACTGTCAGATGCAAAGGTGAGGGGAAGTTTACGAGGAGTCCCCAAGTCCCCGAAATGTTTCCGGGACGGGGACATGGGTACCAAGGTGGGGACGGGTTTCTTCATTGTTGTGGACTCCATTTATATTGCACTGGATGTAATTTTAATATATATTTCTGTGCCATGTATTTAACACTTGTGCCATGTTTTAAGACTGATTTGCCTTCCTCTTCAAATGTTTTCACAATATATCGGATGTTTGCACAATGATCTTGTGTGCTTGGCTTTGTTTTGGAGGCTTGCGCAATGCTTTATTGCTTCAGCAACAGTTATAAGGGTTGCAACATACATTTTATCTCCTCTGCGCTGGAATGTTGAACCATGCTTAATAGGCTTGCACAGATGTTTAGGTGTAGTGCCATATTTTAGTATGGCTGGACCTTGGTTTGGAGCTGAGTTGGAAGTCTTTGCATGGCAATTTCTATTCTGTGCAATGTTCTAAATGATGCACCATACTCTTTGGTCTTGGCCTTTGCTGGATGTGTTTGTTTACTGTTTATGTAGCTGGACAATGATTTTGAGGATGTCACACTGTGTTGCGGATCCTTAAACTCATACTCGGAGCTGTTCCCTTTGATTGTTTAGATGCCATTCTTTGTATGGCCATACCAGTTGTCTCCATGCTGGAATTTGTATTGCTATCTGATTTGTTTTATGCACTGGGCTTCGTACTGAAGGCTGCATATTTATCTGAAATTCTATGTTTTAACAATTGTTTCAAAGGTTTCAATCACATGCTGCTTTCTTTATTGGCTGCTGCACTGCTACACAAGCTCATCTTTTGTGCCAAAGTCTATACAGATTGAGCTGTACAATACATTACCCTGACTCCTTTTATAGAAGTCTATTCATCTTAATTTGCTATACCATATCTTCTATACTTCCCAGCAAACTCTATGTAGTTGTTTGATCTTCATGTTCTAACATGCTATGCAGAGCTTAGTTCTTAAGCACATATGCTAGCCTTTCAAAACAAAGAGAAATATATGCATGAGCTTCCTTGTCTCTCTTTGCTGGTTTGGGCTGCCAGCTCAATATGCCCCTGTTTTACATAGTGTTCCTGTATTTCAAGCTGTATGGAATGCTCTGTCAGTTCTGAGAATTAGCATTGTATATTACCTGCTTGGAAATTTGCACAGCTTTAGTGAATGCTCAGCTGATATATGTGGCTGCAATTTTCTGAATTTGCCCACATTTATGGCAGATATATTGGAGAGGATGATCTAAGCTCTTTGAATGCATGCATTCAAATGCTCTATTGAACCTGCAATATTAACATGATAGTATGCTGGCATTAGCTGAAACAGAGCATGACCATTGTTTGGCCTGAAAGAAGGCATTTCCTTCTCCGATCTTCATTAAAGAATATAGCCTTCTGGCCCTACTAATAGAGTTTCCAAACAACTATAATACAAGATTTGCTTGCAACAATGCTTGAGGTCAGACTTACTGAACTGATCCCTATATAGTATATTATCTTCATTTTGTGTGGCAGCCGAGTTTTGAATTGGAGTGCACAGAAACACTACATTATGTTCCATCAGGTTTTTGGGATGAGAACAGTAAGGGACGAAGGGAACTGTGAATATTTTTGGGATGGCTTTTCCAAGAGGCCATTTTTTAGGGGATGGCAATTGAAAAATAGGGAAAATTTTAAAATACAAGAAATTTCAAATATTTATATGACAAGGCATTTGTCATATACATTATAGAACCTTATTATGTAACATTAGAGTTGAATTGAGATTTAACATGACAGTTGACACAAATTAATGAAATTTCGTTGCTTTCATTGTCAATGCAAACATATATTGTATAAACATTACAACAAAATGCCCAAAGGCTACAAGTTTCAATTACAAAATGACAAAAACATAGAAAATCTGTCGCTGTCCCTGATCTTCATTTGCAAACACTACATCAATTTCAGTTCTGAGTTTGAGTCATTGCCAATATAAGGGACTGCCTCATCCAATGGAATCCAAACTGATCCCCCTCTTGTGTCTTCTCCCAATCTATATAGCATCTTTGGGATCAACCTTGGATTACCCCGCAAAGCCCCATTGAAGTTAAGTTTGATAAAATTTTCTGTGCACCTCCTTTGTTGTTTGAACCTCACTATCTCTAAAGCTTGACATGTTCTAGTTCCATCTGACTGATTGCTTCATAACCCTTTAATGGGGCAGTTTATTTTATTTTACTATTAGTAGGTTCAATATATTTATTGGTGGCTTTCTTTTAGGTACAACGGGGAATTATATAGCATAATCAAAATTGATTATGGACTGTTATTTTTCGTCCACAACTTATACTAAATACTTGTAATCAAGTTTAAATGGGTGGATAATCTACTTGGGGTAACTGATGATTTGTCACTCGTAGTTTTGCTGCAATCTTTACTAATATTACATGCTTAGCTGAGCAAGTGTTATTTCTTTTCTGTTAGTAAGAAAAGAAAACACGATAACAAGTGAATGGTATTATTTTCTAGAAATATGCTTGTACAATGCATAAAGAGGCTTCATAGTCATTCAAATATAATAATTTAGCCAGTTACAGTTTATCAGAGAATGTTTTTGGTGAGCTGATATAAGATGCTGATGTCATCATGTGAAGTCATATTTGAAATGAAGTGTAAGTTAAATCAGAGGTATTCATTTGTAGGCAAATTTTATGTTTAATGTGGATAAGTTTTTAACGATAACAAGTTTTGTGTTAATGGGCTCACAAATCACAATGCATTTATACTTCTTAGTTTTAATGTAGAGGGTCAATACGATTGATTTTAATGTGAGCAGAGTATATTGTATTTGAATATTTATCTAGTATATTTCGTGAGTTTTTCTAATGTTCTCGGAAGTTCCATAACTACTTTGGATAAAATGATGATTCTCAAATATTTCTCCATCTAGATTGTTTCACATTGATTTCTTTTAAAAGGTGGTGAATTGGTGCACAATTGATTCGTAGCTGATTACACACTAATTCTATTCATATGATTTTATGTGTGATGATAGGGCTGAATCTCTTGATGGGAAATTACGCATACAAGAGGTTATGGAAGGGCCAGGCCAGACTGTCTCAGCACCAAGAAGATCACAGAATGCTGCTTTAGGTGAACTTGTAGAGATGCTAAAATCAGCACCACCTTTGCAGCAGCATATTGGAAATGCTTTAGATTTTTCTCAAGCCAGTGCTGATATATTGAGGGGTGATTCTTCAAGAGAAAATTTTCCGTGTCAGAGTAATGAAAATCAATGTGGTGTGGCAAGCAGTTCAACTGTGTACTCCAATCATAGCAGGGCCTCCAGTAAGACAGCTGCTGATGCATTAAATGAACTTAGAAATTACAAGGAAATCAAAGACTGTTTGCTGAGGCAAAGTGGAGTTCCAGAAGGAAGGCGCCATTAAAGAGTGCATCTTGTTAAACATGAAATACATCTTGGTCAGCACCTCATATGTTGTTTACAAGGTCATTTCTTGATTCAGACAAGGGTTGGTAGTACTAACTTGCCCTCAAATCTGTACAGTATGTATAGTTTTTGTTGTTTAATGCTCGTCTGTTGAAGCTGATAAACTGAGATTCTTTGACTAAAGGTTTTCAGATATCTAAATATTAATTGTAGAAGCATGGTGAGATGAGAAACAAACTCATTTTCAGATAGCCATTTTAACTGATTTGGCATTTTAGTAGTTTGAGAGAGGAATCATCTGAATTCAGATACTTGAAAGGGCTCGTGTTGTGAGTAGACCATAGAATGATATTGCTGGCTGACAAGCTCTCGAAAATTTCAACAAACTACATGTTTTTCCTTGCATAAATATGAATAGTCTCGGCAAGGCTATCTGAAACTGATTCATAATTGGGGGACAACAGGTATAGATATTCGTTGGGGTTAAACTGTTGCTGTTATTCTTCTAGGCTGACACCAATCCAATTATATTGATGCATGTTATGTATTATATACTCCATGGCAAATGACCAATAGTTTTTTAGTTTAGTCAGTCTGATGTAAAAATTGTAAATGGTAATCTCATTTCAGGTCTCACATTGTTAAATTCTTTGCTTGAAGATCTATATACATGACAATGGTGTATGGGGTTTAAAAACCAAAACATTGCTGTTATTCTTCTAAGTATATGCCAATCCAATTATATTGATGTACAGTGTACACTATGTATTATGTGCTCCTCCATAGCAATAACCTGATTTTGGATTTTATTGTGTTATATTCTTTGTTTTAATTGGTTACTTCGCATATTATTTGTTTGAAGTCCAAAGCTGACGGGGCTAGATTTTGCTATGACATCATTTGTTCACAATTTCAACATGTTCAGGAATGTCATAATTAATGATTGCAGTTGTATCAGGTTGGATATTCACTTTGGAAACCATGGAAATTTACGAAAGAGAAAAATGTTACAGTGACACTATATTTGCTAGAAAATTGGTTACACCGCTTTCAAAGGGACAATTGATTTTGTATTATGGATGTAATTTCAGTTTATTAGTCGTTGGATCTGCACAATTTGAGATGTGTTGACAAAGGGTTTATGATAGAATATAAATTATTTGTGTTCAAATCAAGATGGTGGACTTATCAGAAATCACAGACAGCTAGTGATAAGGGACTGGTCCCAACAGAGACATGTTATTAGTTGACACAAAAATAGAACATATTGTTGGAAACATTGAACAGTCTGAGACCCATTTGTGAAGAACATGAAGAATTCTTTCACTTCTGAAATTCTGTTTTAATCTATGATAATAATATTATAAAAAATGGAGATATGGAATACTATTTCTGCATCCATCATTTGAAATTTCCACTGAAGCACTCCTCTACCATCAACAAGATTAACATTCTATTTCCTGTATTTGGAAACTATTAGCAATCAAGGTAAAAATAGAGGTTCTGTTCTGTTGCATTTAGTTTTTTAAGTTCGCTGTCTGATTTTACTTTTTTGGATGTTATATATCATTGTTACATGCTTTAGGCTTTCTTTGCTCTACTTTGTAGTTCATTTCTTCTTATGGCTATCGTTATTCATTAATGGTACATAACTTGATGCCACAGCAATAGAACATATAATGTCAAACAATTCTCTTATTCCTTAGCTGATATATGTTTTATATATTTTATCAACGTGGGTTATAGTGGAGAGGGAATTCTTGATTTCTGAATCATAAGAATGAACAAGATCAGAGTTTACTGTCAATACAGGAATTCTGGTCCGGTGGCTGGCCATAGATCACAGTATTAAGGCATTCATAGAATTATGAAATTGATGAACTTTTCTATTGATGGTGATGGGAGTGATAGCTATAGTAACATATATTGTGGTTTTGTTTTGAGCTATCACATGGGTTCAGTTTCTTGATCTTTGTTTTCAGTAAATTGCTCAAATTTGTGATGCCACACTTATAAAAATAGCATGTCACTCAACTTTTGGACATTTTGGATTCTTTAAGTAAGCATTCATCAAGCCTAAATGCAACTTGTTTTCAGATTGAATTTTCCATCAAAATGGGGCTGACGATGGTACTGAGCTGATCGCGAGACAAATATGCATCATTCTACCATGATACATGTGCACACAGTAATAAAAAATAAATTCTTTCAAAAATTCATCCATTACTTGTGACTATTATTTGTCTTCAAATCATATTGTATCCTGCATTTTGGCGAACTGTTAGTTCGGTATTAATTCTAATCTTGATCAGGAGGTCAAAACTCAGGAATACAAAACTTGAACAATCCTATAAAATTATCAATTTTTTTGCCTAAGTTTAAAGAAGGTATGAAACTTGAAAACTGTGAATTAATATCTTTGAGAACAATCAGACATTTCAATGCGCTCTGAACCATTTACTTTCTTCTTATGGAAGTCTTCAAATTGATATGCAACGAACGGTTTCTTTGCTAGTAGCGACACCAATATTTGTGCTCTGTTATTGGTCTGAAATCTAGCACAACAATGCGTTATTCAATAAACATAGATTTGGGACTGGCATGAACAAAAAAGATCACTTGGTTGAAAGAAAGGAACTTTTTTGTGTACAGTTTGATCTGAGTTTACGTGAAACAATTTTATACTCTTTGTTATGATTCTATTTGAACAATTACAATTTCTCTGCGCCTTCTATTCAGTTTAGGAAACTCTAATTTTTATATTTGATGGTGAGAAGTGGCCATGAATAATCCATTGGCAAAGTTGCTTGGTTCACTAGCTTTGTTCAATATAATTTTTTTTGCTTAATTCACAAAATACCGACCAAGGATCCCCCTCATCAAAGCTTAAGTATGTTAGTTGTTTGTGTGATGGACAGATTTAAATGATAAATTGTTGATTTAGGAATTAAATATGCTTCATAATTTCCTTTAGACATCATCAATTCAAGCATTCACCTGTGTAATGTAAAGCAATTCAACTTCTTTCAAAACGTAGAGAATTCTTTGTAAGCACTGTTTGGAAGTATAAAACAATTATTAATTCTTTCATTTTGGTCGTTGCTTATATTGCGCTATTTTTGCAAATGTAACTCTTCAATGATAAAAAAATATATTAATCCTTTCATTTGGTCGTGCTTATACTGCACTATTTTTGCAAATCTAACCCTTAGATCAAAAGAAATTGCTGATTGTGCAATAAATGAATAAATCTGCGCGGAAATCAGGACCTGTCGAGCATATTACTTTAGTGTAAACAAAGATTTTTGCAAGTAATTTGAATTTAGATTCAAAAGAAACTATTAAAATACTGCAAAAATTATTGGTACAGGTTTGAAAACAATTCAATTTGTACATATAAAATAAAAAATGAATTATGTAGGCTTGTGCTTTAAAGAAAAAACATTGGAAATTGATCAAATTTTTAGGTTGCTTCCTAAAATATATTTGGAAGATTAGGGAGAATGATAAGTTTGAAACCATTTCTAGGTTGGGCAAATGGTTGTGAGGGATAATGGGAGCATTGTGGATGAGAAGTCAAAGTAAGAATAAGGGTGAGAATGGGAGGGGTGTGGAAAGAATGAGGTTGGCAGACGGTTGGGAATGCCATAGGAATTAAGAATATGTGTAGTGATGGGTTGGATGTAATAGTAGAGGAAGGGATGATATGAGGTGGTTGGGAAAGAGGTTGTTGAGGGATGATGCTAATAGGTTGGGCAAATGGTTGTGAGGGAATAATGGGAGCATGGTGGATGAGAAGTCAAAAGTAAGAATAAGGGTGAGAATGGGAGGGGTGTGGAAAGAATGAGGTTGACAAAGGGTTGGGAATGCCATAGGAATTAAGAATATGTGTAGTGATGGGTTGGATGTAATAGTAGAGGAAGGGATGATATGAGGTGGTCGGGAAAGAGGTTATCAAGGGATGATGCTAATAGGTTGGGAAAATGGTTGTGAGGGAATAATGGGAGCATGGTGGATAGGAAGTCAAAGTAAGAATAAGGGTGAGAATGGGAAGGGTGTGGAAAGAATGAGGTTGGTGGAGGGTTGGGAATGTCATAGGAATAAGATTAGAGGAACTAAGATGTTGGATGGGAATGAGTCATGGGGTTAGGGAAGGCGAATGAAAGAAGAAGCTTGAGAATGTGAGGGGAGGGGAGCATCATAAAGGAACATTAGATCCACCGATAGCTTGTCTAATATATTTAAACATTTCCATCCCATAAGATCTTGTCATGAACAAACTATGAAGTGTGTCCACTAATGTTGAAGGGTTAGAGCCATCATCAAGTTTACTAATATCTTCTCTACGAAGTTGTAATTTGTTGAATACATCCATTTTCTTTTGGTTTTTAACATCTTTGAGATGAGCATCATGATCAAAGGTTTTTCCTTCATTGAGATACATAGATGTATTTAAATTTTTCACAATAGGAACCTCAAAGTGATCCATAGCAAGAGAAAGGTTTAGTCTAGGGCTACAACTAATAGAAAGATGAGATCATGGAAGATGTTTGGCATGCAACTCTAATCTATTATTGATCCAAGAAGAAGGATAATATAGTTAAAGCACACAAATTTTAGATTGTAGTAAAACACCACTAAACACAAAAAAAATATTTTAGAAACTAGAAAGAAATAGAAAGAAGGTTAAAGCCTAGGGTAAAGCACTAGGGGATCAAATAGTCAGGTTTCACCAAAATGTAGGGGAAAAAAGTAACTTTAGATTTATTATGTAGGTCTAAATAATGCATGATTGTAATATATGACTAACCCAAAAAGAAGATATGATAACTAAAGCCTACAAATTTTAGACTATAGTAAAACATGGGTAAAAATAGAAAAATCATATTATGAATCAACAAAATAGAAAGAAGATTAAACCCTAGGCTAAGCGCCATGGGCTAAAAAAATTGGGTTTCATCAAATTACAGGGAAATAAAGTAACCTTATACTTATTATTTATGTCTAATTATTAAAATAAGGATTCAATAAGCAATCAAAAGTCTGTATTCAGTTCACTTTAGGTTCACTAAAATGTAAGGAAATAAAGTAACCCCATGCTTAGACCTAATAAATTAATATAAAACTATTATGAACTTGCATAAAATAATATAAATGGATGCCCTACCTAAATAATTTGATTTATATATAGTTTTCAAAACATTTCTATTAAATTATGTAGGTTCATAATATTTGTGCATGAAATTTTGAGAATGCAAAGAATAAGCTGAAAAGATATTAACCTATTCCACACAAAACACAAGAAACACTTAGATGAAGCATAACAATCAACAAAACATGATGTAAACATAAAATATTTCACCAAGTTAACCCTTGTTGCACCATGGTGTGGTGGTTGTGCTCAAGTATTATGGATTTGAAGGCTCTTACCAACAACATAATATTGCATTCAAAAAGTGAATTGAAAATGGGTTGGATGATCTTCAATTTATAGAATTTTGGAGGATTAGATGGAGGGCTAGGATGCAATTCAAGGATCAAGGGCTTATAATTGATGAGAGCTCTCAAGCTAGGAGGATTGAAGAAGTGTCAAGAGGGGATTAATTTCAAAGGATGGCTCGATGATTAAAGGAGGACCAAAGGTGGGGATTAGTCATATGAAATAGTGGATTGATAGGATTTGGAGGGGTATTTAGAAAAGGTATCTTGAGAGGATTTCCAAAAAAGACATGATTTTTTTGTTGCATACTCCAAGGTACATGTAGAATTTAAAATTAAGATTTATTGGAAAGAGGATAATTGCCCCGTGCTTGGTCATACCTTAAAGTACTACTTGTAATGTGTAAGTACCCATTGACAAGTAGATTTATGAGGAGTTGAGTTGGTCAAACCAAAGATTAATTATTGATTATCTGTTGCATATGTGATTAGAGGATAATTAGAAGATAATGAAGGATTAGTAGTAGGTTATGGAAAGTAAAGAAATTGACCAATTACATATATAAAAATATTTATTTAATTCTTTGAGAAGAAAGGGAATAAAGGGTCTAGATAAATATTTATTTATCAAAGGCTAGACTATAGGGATGAATGGGAAAATAATTCTAGATGAAGAAGGGGATAATAGAATTAGGGATCAACATGAATTAAATAATAAAAAATTATTTAATTAATATACAAGTAAAAATTGAGAATAATTGATCAAATGTAAATGATCAATTCTAAAAGAAATAACCAAAATTGATAGGGTGCCAATTTTAGTTGTCTATAGTATCTAGTATCAAATTTATTTTTGAGGCCACATTTGTTGCAGCAATAGTAGATTAGTGTCTTACTAAAAATACCCATCATATACTCACACCTCTTTAGGGATCCTAGTGATTGGAAAGTGGTAAAATTAGTGGAGTACTAAGTTTTTTTTGCTAAAATAATTTTCAATAAGGGAAGGAAATTATCGTTGATTTTTTCAATAAGTGTCAAATTTCTTGTAAAGAATTGTCTACCTTATACAAGTCTTAAGAAAATAATTTTGGATTCATTGGAAAGAGGACTTTGAGAGATTTTTGAAAAGTGGTCACATTAAGGATTTGGATAGTAACAAGGGAGATATGGAGATTTAAAGTTGATCTTATAATTTTGATTTTTGATAATTTTATGCATTACTTTAAGAATTTTTTTATATATCTTGCAAACCAAGAGAGGAAATCAACTTTTTGCAAGTGGAAGGAAATATTAAATCTACCTTTCTACATTATTTTCTTGTCACATATGTGGTAGAAAAGGTTATCAATTTTTTGAAATCCTATTTTTTATGGTAATTCCTATATTTGAAATAAAGAAAGTTATGGAAACAATGATGATGGCTGTGGAAGGAGTGAATGCAATTAAGGATATTTTTCATCAATATCTAGTGATTTTGATAGATTTACTCTTTATTTATATGTGAAAAATAAATATGAAAAGATGATAGATGTATGGATAGATTTTGGAGGATAATTGCATAAAGTGGTATAAGGATTTCTTTCAATTGGATATGAGTAATTTATTTGGGATTACCTTTGAGCAATCTACCATATATGATGAAACAAATCATTTTCAACCTAGGTTTGATGTTTCTCTTCATTTTATGATGGGTTCACTGATGAAGGTGATGTAGAAGAGGATTTTGTTTCAACACAAATTATTTCTTGGGTCTTCCATTATTTATCAATAATTTCCATAAATGTTCTTTTCATCCTCACAACCAACATCAGACATGCATAGAAATGATAATTTATGACAATACCATTTAAAATTGAATAAATGAAATAAGATTGATAAAATGAAAAAAGGCAGTTAGAGGGTAGGAAGTCCTTAGATTTGATTTTTTAATTAGATCTAATTAGTGATTGATATTATAATATAGTGTGTACTTGATGATGAATGACATTTTTTTTTTCTAATGGAACAACACCACCTTATCTACAAACTTGGAAAGGGAATTTTCTCTACTTCTAGATGGGGTTGTGCAAATGATTTAGTCTCTCTAGAACTTTTTATTCTTGGTAGTGTAAAAATGTCAAGTTTTCTCTTACAAGTTTATAAAAATTGTTTTCTTATACTCACACTTGCGTTTGGAACATGGTTGTGCTAACAGTCATCTTTAATATCCTACAATAAATAGAGGAAAATAATTTCAACTTCCTTAATGGTAGATGAGTTCTTATGGTAATATATAAGTTCAAATACACACCAAAAGAGACACAAAATTCTTAGACAATAAATTAAAGTGTAATATTTGTGATGCAAGTGTTGATGCAAGTTGTGAATTTCTACGTGATACAAATATTATTTGATACATGATTGTCCTCAATATAAAAATAATGATTTAGGTATCATCCTTAAACACAAAAACCTAGTTTCTTAATTCAACATATTTGGCATGCAATTTGATAGGAATGGTCATATTATTCAAAATTTTCAACTTAGGAAAGTGGAAAAGAGATTTAAATTGGAAGGATGAGGTTGTAGGTGTGATCAGGTATCCAAGGAATATGCATAAAATTATGGTATAATCTAACATATAGGCTTAGGTACAAAGGAGTTTGTCGAAACCATTTGGGTTTGGGATAAGGTGATGACTAATATGTTTTAGGTTTCAAGTTAGCTTATGCATAAAAAAAGAAAAAATGAGCATTAGGATATTAAATTTATAAAGAAAAAGGTATACACTTTTGTTTATTAAATGAAGGTTATATCAGGGACCCCACTTATTTAAAAGGACTAGCTTTGATTACATTCAAAATGACTATTTACCAAATAAAATAAAGAAATTAGACCACCTTATACACCACAAAAAAGAACCACATGAACCATATGACCATAGAAAAAAATAGAATATTACAACATACCTAACCTACATCACCAAAATCCATAGCAATTACATCTTTGATAGGAAAGACATGAAACCCATAATCTTCTAGTTTGGATAATTAGACTCTATGAACTAGCTCCTTGTGCTTTACAACCTTGTGAAAAACACCATCTTCTAAACTATAAGGAGTATGATTTCTTGATAATTCATAGAATATTTGTATGAGAAACAAGGAGAATATTAACTACAAAATTTATGTCAAAAATAAATTTATTCATCTCCTAAAATTTGTGATTCACCTTCTTAATTTATTTCTCTACAGACATTACCTTATCTTTAGATACCTAGTGAAAGTTACCACAAAATGACCATGGGCATCCCCTTGTTTTGCCTCCACTACTTGCACTGAAGCCCCTTCCTCTCAAACAAAACATTTATTCATCCAAAACCTAATAAATAGATTCACTACTTTTTACTCTAAGCCACATAAAGCAGATTCCATTATATAATATTGTAAACACACTACTTGTCTTCCACCCCTATAAGATAAAATATATTTTTATCAATAAAATGATCCAATAAATAAAAAATTAAAATACATTTCAATCTTCTAGTTGAAAATGATCATTAGAAGTGAGAAGCCCTCCCCATAAGAACTCCCATTCATGCCATATAAACAACAAAGAAAAGCTTCCCAATTGAGCAATATTCCACTATAACCAACATAATAGATAAGAAGAAATAATTGAGAAAAACTAGAAAAAACATAAAACAAGCCCCCATGATATAATAAAACCAAGGAAACATGGGGACATGTCCCCTACCTTTTATGCCCCTTGTACTTGTACTGGGACATTTCAGGGACGAGGGATGCCTTGGGGACGTTTTTCAAGTGTCCCCAAAAAGTTTCATTTTTTTTGAAACGTCCCTGATTGGCGAGGATGACAAGGGGATGAACCACCATCCCTTGGATGGTTAGGGGACACCCAGGCGTCCCCTAACTATCCCAGGGACAACCAACTGCCCCTTTTTTCCAACACATTTTTACAAAAAAAAAAAACTATGAAATTAAAAATACTTTTTTTTAATTGTTTCTAAGTGGACCCCACACCCTCCCAAGCCTAAAATGAAACATAAAAATTGCTTTCAAAGCCATTTGAGTTAATTTTTAAATTCCAAAAAAAAATGCAGCTAAGAGGCAAGTGAGCAAGAGAAAAATTGGTAGTGACTCAGACTCTGAGTCTAATTTTGATGCAATGTTGGCAAATGTCAAGTAGAGGTAGCTGCCATACTTTCTATTACTATGGTTGGACATTTGTGACTTTGTCATTTTGACATTTGTAGTGCAAACTTGTAGCCTTTGGGAATTTTATTTTTAAAATTTTAATCATATGCACATTAATTGTTTGACATGAATTATGGAAGCAATTAAGTAGTTGTAGTATTAATTTGTCGGACTCTATAATGCATACATCAATATGATTGGTGATTACATTTACTTCTTTAGCAATGTTCATTGTTATGATAATCATTACTCATATGAATATCTGAAATTTCCCTATATTATATATATATATATATAGCCGTCCCCCCATCCCCCAAAAATCCCCTAAAAAATGTCGTCCCTGAAACACATCTCGCTGTTCTGTTGTCCCCTCATATCAAAAATTTGGTGGAACATAGAATAAAACCCAAGATAAGAGTGACCCATACAACAATAGTAATCTCCTAGTGAGTCAAGCATCTATGTTGAACCATCATTGATGAATTATGATTGATAAAGGAAGATACTATTAAAATAAATGATTTAATCATATTTTCACTTTCATACAATACATCCTAGCCCAAGGAAAAGGTAGCATACAAGGGATATATTTAAACTGTAGACCCACCTCATGTAGGGAACCAAAGAAAGGGAAAATAAATACTCCAAATTAAGATGTAAACCCTCCTTGAGAAAAGAGGCTTAATCTTCCCATTACACCACCTTGTCACATAGAAAAGGAAATTAAATATCTTGAAGGTGATACTACCTCAATTATTCAAATGATTTACCACCTTGTTAATCTCTCAAAATTCACAAGTGAAGAAGATGACCCTAAAGAAGACACACAAAATATTAGCATCTCCCAATAGATCATTATTTTTTTCAAATGGGGTACAATATTGATTAAGTAGGCATAAGATCTCAATAGAAGAATCACCTTAAAAAGAAGTTGTTTAAAAACTAAGGGAATGACCAAGAAGATATATCCAAAAATTAGTATCCAATCTAATTCAGTAGTATAGTGCACCCAAAAAATGAAATAAACTCCATGTGCAAGGGACCTTAAGAAATCCTAGATAACAACCCTATTCTAACTTGACTTGAATTATCCTAGGAAGCTCCATCAAATTTCAATTTTAAAAAGCAAACCAAGAGTATTGTAAGTTCTTAAAAATGAACATGCTTATATGGAAAGTTTGATGATGATCTATTGGCAACAGATGATCCACATGAAATGAATAAGGCATTCTCCTACCTAATCCAAACTTGATGGAAGTAAAAATTGACCTATACCCTTTACTTTTATTTTATGCTATTCAATCATTTACTAAGTGTTTGCACTTTTGCATCTTTGAAAAACTTTCTTTTTTATTGACTATTAAGAGAATCGCCCCTTTTTCAATTATGTAATTTCCTTAGTAATTCTATAATTTTGATTATAATTTTTGCACATGTGAATATTTTTGCATACACCATTTTTACCCTAATTTTGACTTGAAAAATATAGTTCAATTCATCTTTGAATGCACCTAGTATAGGAGATTTTAATTCTCTACCTATTTATAGATCTTGTATTATTAGTAGTTTTAAAAAAAAATCCCTTTCAATGATTTAGTGCCTACTCTCTACACTTACACACAATGGGTCTAAGAATTCACTAGAGAGAATCACAAAAAAGACCAAGCATTGTCACAAGTTTTCACACAACATAAGCCACTTTTATTCTCTAGGCTTCATAAAGCATCACTTATTAGCTTTAAAGCTTCATAACCAATCACACAAACATACTCCTTTAGACCTTGTCCTTTGTTTTTCTTCCTTTTATACAGTAAGAGTACACATAGCTAGAAAGAGAAAGATGTCAAGCAAGGTCCTTGGGGATTATTTTGCCAACAAAGAAAATTAGCTCTACATCTTGGATTATTTCAACTTAGATATGAGGTTCCTCTTTTGTTTTATTTTAGAATAGTTTATTTATTATAGTAATTTTAGATTAGTTTTTGATTAAGGAAAAATAGGTTTTGAAGGGGTCCTAAAACCCTTTACAATGAGAATAGGCTGCAAAAGAAAACACAAGGACAGTAGGAAACCACCAAAAAAATAAACTTAGCTATTAAAGAATAAGCAATACCAGGCCAACAACTAAACCATTAGCAAAACATTAGCCAAAAAAGCCACTAACAATAGAGACTACTGTAATTGTTCTAAAATATTAACAACTTCTAAATTACTGGGTATGACATTCTCATGCATCTCCACCACATCATCCGGCTCCTGAACACAAATGACAACCCTCTTTTTGGTATTACTTCTAGTTCTCACACACGGTTCCTCTTCCTTGCTCTTCTCCATCAGATTTTTTTGACCATCAACAACAAAATCCTACACATTCTCACTAATATCAAGTGGTTTTCCAATCCACATTCGATATTTTTCATTCAGAATGGTGAGCGCCTAGGCACTAGTATGGAGAGATTGAAAACTAACTTGTGTAACAATACTCATGTCTTCATAGATTTTATTGACTTTATCCTCAAGGTAAACCAACCTAGCCTCATGATCCCTACCCATTTTAGTAGCATGAGCTGCCACCTTATCAAAGATAATATTCATAGTTTTAACCCTGTTGTGCACAACCCATTCCTTTTTACTGTTATTGACCAAAACAACATTGGTATTATACAAAGCATTCATTCTGATGTTGATTTCTTTGACCTCCAAAAAGAATCCATTTGAGTAGAGAGAGGAGGTTTCCCATTCCATCCTCGGCCATTCTAACTGCAACATCCATATTTATCTTCTCCCAATTGAGAGACTCTTCCATTAGATTAGTTGACCTCTTAGTATGGTCCTTAGACTCCCTATCTTTACCCTTCAAAACACCACTACCAAGAAAATCATCCAGGTCAACCACTTCAACCTCAACCTCTACCTTATTAGATTTAACAATGGTATCATCCAACAAATCCAACTAACCCTTCCCATCTTCGACAACACCCTACACATTACCCTGACCATTAGGAGCAACAATCCTAGTATGATTAGGTGAAATATACCCAATTTCTTTTATCCCCTTCCATTGCCAAGCCTTTTTCTTTCCCGTGATCCAAATTAACCTCCTTTTGACTCCCTTTCTTCCCCTTAGCCACACTCTTAATACTAGACAAAGCAACCTCCTTCATATCCTCATCTGTATTGTACCCACTCGACCAAGAATGAGACAACTCATACTTAGGGTTCTTCTTTGGCTTCTTACCACTAAATTTCTCCAAGGTCAAAATCTCCTCAGAAGACCTTGCCTCATCATCCCCTTCCCACTCCTCAACAAAATCCCCTGTTTCATAGCCAGGGAGGGCACCCTTACCTTTATGCCCACTAGAGATCTTAGAAATTTTAGGGACATACTTTACTTTTACAAATTATATAATTAGGAGCATAACCCCTCAGTAACATGGATTTATTAGGATTTCTTCTGTTCTCCTCAATACCATTTTCCATCAATAACAACAAATAGAAGGGAAAGGAAACCAAATTATTGTGTCTAAAATGGTTTAACAACATGAAATGGAAACCATAGATGGCCAAAAATCTACCATCTAAGGTAAAATACCTCATGATAGCCAAGGTGACATCCATCCAAAGGGGCTTGATGGAGAAGCGGTCATACCCACCAAAAACCATACTCCTGAGCTTAACTCACTCATTTCCCTTGAAAAAATTAGCTAGAGCACACTTTGAGGCCGAATGGTCCCTGCAGAATTTCTTTCCCTTAGTAGGTAACCTAGTCACTTTAGAAATAAATCCCTCCATGATTTTCACCTCCACACCATGAATACACATCACATGGTTGTTCCATCCCTTAACAAAATCCTCAGTGACCTTTGAATCAAAACCATGAAGCTTAAGAAGGTAAGGGCACACTCCCCCCTTCTCTAGGATCTCCCACACCACAACATTATCCCTAAAATCATCAGAAGTTACTCTTGTCTACAATGATCACCCCCCATGGTAGTAATAGCACCCCACATCACCACCTTCTACTTTGTTTGTGTGGCAACAAAAAAAAGTATCCCTTTTTCTTGCTTGTTTGGGCCCTCCTTGTTAACTAAGCTTAATGGTGCCTTGATTTAGTGTTTTAATGCATTTGAAACATTCACATTAGGTCTTGGGCCCTTGTGAACTAATGAACATAAATGGTACCTTGCTAAAGTGTTGTGAAGTGTTGTAACACACTTTCACACTTTTCTGAGGTTTTATTAATTAATTCAACCTAATAAATCTCTTTTTAACCTTAATCATGCCTTATTTGGAGTGTTGTAAAGTGTTGTAACACACTTTCACACCATTCTAAGGTTTTCATTAATAAATGGGCTTCTTTATGCTTTAATTGGCCTTATTTTGCATCCACAAGCCTGATTTAATGCATCTTTCTGAGGATAATCCCAACACAAATCAATATCCAATCATAATTTATGTGTTTTTCAAGTTGTTGGCCTAGATTTAGTGATCTAGGACTCATTTTCCACCTTGGGAAAATGAGTCCCACCTAGGTTTTTGGGTCTTGATCTTGGTTTTACACCTTTCTAAGCATTTTTAAAAATGGTCCCATAAATTATGCCTAATGGGATTCATTCGCCACCTTGGGCAAATGAGTCCTGTGTGGCCCAAAATCAAAATTAATTCAAAAATTTGGTGGGATTTTATCCTCCTAGATTTTATGTCAACTTTTAGTGTTGTAATTTCTTGAATTCTTACATAATTAAGTATAAATACAAGGTTCTTTCACTCATTTTCACCTAATACTTTTGTGAGAGAATTCATAATAGCAAGTTTGAGTTCACAAGAGTAGTCAAGAGTTTACAATATCATTTCTAAGGCATTCAAGGGTATATTTCTTCATCAATTGTTGCATCAATTCAAGATCCATCATCATGTCAAGGATATCAAGCATCAAGCATGTTATTGGGCTAGTGTTGTGATGTAGCATTGAAGATCCAATATCAAGCATTGTTCTATACCTATTATCAAGATCAAGATCTACATCCTTCATGGCCATTTCATGTTAGATTGTAGATTTACAAGGCATCATTTCCAAGGCATCATTCAAGGTATCATTGTTCATGTTTCATGTCCCATGTTTCATGTTTCATTGTTTTATCATTTGCTTTAATTACCTAAATGGGATTTGACCAAGGAAAACCCCTATTCCCTAACAATCAACAAGTTTTTTGCCTCTTTTCATGTGTGATTGCAAGTTTATAGATTGAAGAAAAGTGAATATGAAGCCTTCAAAAGTACCAAAATGATAGTTGCAAATGTTGTTATGAAATTTTTTCAAGACACACAAAAACTCATATATACGAAAAATGTCCATCCAATTTGCATGAAATTAGTGGAAAAATGCTTATTTGATCCATCTTTAGAGGCTTGTAAAGTTTCAGTTCAAGATTATGCTCCTGGGACACTTCACAAAAAAATGGGATTGATTCGCCAGAAGTGATGAATGAGTCCCACTACAGGAGTTTTTCAAGGTTTTTGCATATTTAGATACCCTTTTTTTAGAAACCTATTCTTGTGTAGAAACCTTGATTTGGGACTGATTTTCCCAGATTGGCGAATGAGTCCCAATAGGCCAAAATTTCAAGCTATTCAACATTTCAGGTCTCCATTCAATCTCTTTCAGGTTTCCATGTGCTCCTTTGTACTTTTCTAGTTTTCTATTCTGATTCATTTGCATTTATAATTCATTTAATGAGGTCTTATGCATCATTAAGTTCAATCATTAGATCTTGCATTTCATACATTTTTCCAAGCCCTAGCTTGGTGGTGAACCCCTATTGTAATATGAAATCATACCCTAGGATACCCTTCTAGTATATCTCTTGTCTCTATTCCACTCTTGGGGTGAGATCTCTAGGGTTTCCTTGAGTGAAACTTGAGAGAAATAGGTCTAGGTCTCCAAACACCTAGTTTGTGTTCCACTAAGAGGTGGAACACCTATTTCTGTTGTTTCATTTTGGTGAACCTACATTTAGAACATTTCATTTTCTGATTTGGAGTGCATCATTATCCTAGATCTTGCTTACATTAACATTGCATTAGGGATTGCATTAGCTAATTGGAATTCTAGGGTTTCTAATTTTGCATTAGTGAAAGTGCATATAGGTTGCATTTTTGCATATCAAATAATTAAAAATTTTCATTTTCATTTAGTTTATAGATCATACAACATAAAAAGCATAAAAAAAGCATAAAAAATTAATTGAAAATTTCTTTTTTTTTTTGAAAAAACCCTAACTTGGACTCATACGCCCCTTTGGGCGATTTTTTCCCAGTCTAGATTTTAAATTTCCTTTTACAACATCAAAAACCTCAATTTTATGCTTCCTAAGCCTCCTGGTAACATATAATACAAGTCTGGAAAGTTTCAATAACATTTGTTTTAAACATCTAGGTCAAAAACATCAATTTAGGGTACTCAGTTTTGAAATCATTTCAATTAAAAGCATCATTAGATCTTAAAATGCTCACATTTATGAAACTTTGCATAATATGGGTAAAAGTGCTTTTCACTTTTGCATACACAATGTTTACATTCATAAAGCTTTGCAAAAGTTTGATAAAAGTGCTTTTTATTGTTACATACACATTGTTTTCATTCTTAAGGAATTGCATACATTGGTTAAAAGTACTTTTCATCTTTAGATATACATTATTTACATTCTTGAAGCATTGCATAAAATGGTTACAAGTGCTTTTTAGTTTTGTTCAAACAATGTTAATACTTTACCTTTCTAGGCATGCTAAGAAAAAGTTCATATCCCTTTCCTATGAGAGTGTTTTAGTGAAAGAGACTACAACCTTGGACAATCCTAATGATCATATTCATTCTTCTCCTAATATCTCTCCTATTTGTGAAGAAGATATTTTACGGTTAGAAGAACCAATCAATGAGAATTTTGAGAGTCCTAGTTGTTTCTCTCCTCTAACCTCTCTTAGTGGACACAACATTGATGAACAAGAAGAAACAACCATAGGTAATCATGATGATAACTTAACACAACAAGAGATCATTGAAATTGACCTACATAACACTTCAATTGGTCTACATTCATCTCTCAAGATTTTCCCCTCTTGTGATAATGTTTTAGAGGATGAAATTGAATGTAAGGAGGATATGTTGGTGTTGGATGACCAAACCTTTAAGATCTATGACAACCCTCTTTATGTTTCTACCCCTACCTATCCTATTTTGGAAGACATTATGGGACAAAGGAGTGAAAATTTGGACAATCTTGACAATCACATTTGTTCTTCTCCTAGTATCTCCCCTACTTATGTAGAAGATACTTTGAGGTTATAAAATACAATTGATGAAAGTCATGACAATCTTAGTTTTCCCTCTTCACTTAGGGAAACCCTTAGTGAGCAAGACAATTTAACCATTGATCATCCACCTACTTGCGATGAAGTCATTTTGGAAGAACCAATCCTTGAATGTCAAGAACATTTGGTTTGTAGTTCTCCTAAAAACTCTCCTCCTAGGGAGGATATCATGGTACAAGAAAATGACAATAATAGTGATGTGACTTCCTTGGATTATGGTGAAAGGATGATACTAGATTGCCTATTATTAGAAATACATCAAACCAAGACCGTTACGATTATGAATGCACAAGTGTCTGTTAGATCCCCTTTGATTAATGGACCTCCTACAAACCTTGTGGGACATCCTAAGAATCCTCTAATTCTTTATCCACCTTCACACAAACCACAAACTCAAAACAAGCCCAAAATTATCCTTTACCCACCTAAGAATAATACCATTTCTCATACATATAACACTAGAAACAATCTGCAACCGAGAAAAACACCTTCAACATCCCTTCTATTGCCTAATCCTATCCTACTTGGTCCCCCTCGTTTTCCTACACAAAGTGGAAAGGAGTATGATCTTGTTGAACAACTTAAGAAAAATCTTGCTAAGATATCATTATGGGACCTTATTCAAGCCTCCCACCACTATCATAACATGATTCAAAGTGCCTTGCAACAAGTTCCTATCCCTTCTAATGCACAATCGAATGATATAGAAACCATGATTCAAGAAATAAAAGCTAATGTTGTTTTCCACCAAAGTGAATTCACCCATTTGGAAGTGCAAAAAAAAAATGATGTTTTTATAATAATCACTAAATACAATAGAACAGGGATAAAGTGAACCCTTGTCAACAACGACTCTGCTCTTAATGTGTATAGCGTAAACATTTTGGATAGGCTTGGTGTGGATAAATAAAAAATTCAACCTGATTCTTTATCTATTAAGGGATTCGGCAATGTAGGAAAACAACCGCTCGGTGTGATCACTTTGCCTATTACAGCTGGAAATGCCACATTAGAAACATTGATCAATGTTATGCCTCATGATCTTTCATATAATTTCCTTTTAGGTAGATCGTGGATTCACGCAATGAGTGGGGTGCCTTCTACTTTGCATCGTGTAATGAAGTATGTCTACAACAATAAAGTGTACACACTCGAAGCTAACCCTGACCCAAAAAATTGTTGAAAATTTGAGAAAAACAAAGAAAATCCTTTGAAAACATTGATACCAACTACACAAGTAGAACCCATGCAAGAATAACAAAAAGATAGACCCTTCACAATGATATCACCTGATGATTTGGGATCATTGAATTCTGAACCAACATTCATGGGAGAATACAAGATCATAAACAAAGACTCTAGAAATGAAAAATAAAAAGCAGTAATGTCAACAAAAAATTCAGAAGACCCTTCAAAATCATCCACCTTATCCACTTTAGAACAAAAGACAACAAATTACACAACAAACTTTGATGAGATAGACTATAAAAAACTACCAAATCTAAAAGAAATGAAACAACTTTATGGAAAAGGTTATGAAATGATGAAACAACTTGGATATAGTGGAAAAGGATGTGGTGCTAGAGAACAAGTTATCCATGTCCCTGTAGAGCCTCAAAAACAAGAAAAGACTAGTGGTCTTGGTTATTGTCCGTCAAAAGAAACAAACAAGCCTTCACTTAATATCAACACTATCACAAAACATTCCTCTACGCTAACTTTAACATTATTTCATCCTGAACTAATTGATAATAGTGGTCTTGATTGTTATCCTTTGCAAGAACTAAAACAAATGAAGAAATCTCCGCTTATTGTCAATGTAATCTCGTAAAACACTAATGATTTGAATTTGTTAGATTTTACTCCCTCTTGTAAAGGAGAAAAAAATCTCGATATCTAAAGAGTCTTGCGTAAGTATGACACCTTATACTAAGAAAGAGATATCTTTGTTGCAAAATAAAGAAACATCTTCTTTTGATCAAGAGAGTATCTTGATGAGACTCCTCCAAGATTGTTTGATATCTCTCCCTCCAAGAAAATGAAAGAAATTTTACTACAAGAATTCATTTTGTGCATATCATAGAGTTCATGGTCATTTTACTAATGAATGCAAGGCTTTGAGTAACAAAATTCAATATCTTAAGGACTGTGGTGCTCTTCCTTGGGTTGAAGCCCCTAGTCTCCCTTTCCATTTTGGCTCATCCTTGTTCTCCACTAAATGGGGGAAAGGGTTAGATAGCCTTGTCCCCGTATGTCACTTGTTGTTTCTTTTGGCTAGTTGATCACCTTTCATGTACATATAAGAGAAAGCTTAGGATGTGGACGACATGCCTTAAGTTGACTTGCATGTGACATACTTATTCATGATGTAGTTTGATTCAGAAACATATGATTTGGCAATAGGGATTTCTGAATAAGCTCTCATGTTTTCTTCTACTTTAAAGTAATTTCTCACAACGATGGTGTTAACAACCACTTTAAAGTGGGGGCATACATCGACACTCATGTTTCATTGTGTGATTTTATTTCTCTCCATGATGCATTATTTTCTTGGGGGTGTCATTGGGTTTGATTTCCTCCAAGAGCATGATATTTATTTGACTTGTCCTCTATTGGAAACATAAAGCACGATGTTCCCTAAGAAGAGACCTTGCATGAACTAAGAAAAATCCCTTTGAACACTCCTTACACTATTTCGTGTTTACAAAATCAATTATATGGACACCTTGTATAATACACTTTGCTTGCCTGTGGTGCCATCTTGTTTGTTCATGAGCTCCAAGCATATGAATTTTTGCTTGTCCAATGAAGCTCGAAGATCATTATTGCATGGAACCTTATCAAAGTTATTAGGAGGTATAACTTTGGTATGGTTGGACGAGAAGCTGATATGAGGCATGCCTTTCCCTTAGCCACTCACATGTGTGTGTGACCGCATATCAGTCGTATGTGTCTCACCTTCTTGGATTACTCACCCAGTAGACAGCCTGAAGTTTCGTTGCCTCAGAGTGAGCATACATTTTTGGAAAAACAACCTAGATATGATCCACATCATGTTGGACAAATGGTCAAAGATTTATCCACCTCATTTTTTATGTTTACTTGTTTTTGTTTTTATTTCTTTTAGTTATTGACATTACATGTTTTCCTATCTTGATGTTGCATATCATACACATTGTGTGTGTCCTTTTGTGCTTATGTCGGTTTGACTTAGGATCTTGGATCCTAGGGGATTGACCACCTCCTCAATCTTTGTTATCCTAGACCATCCACATCGGTACACTTGGACCCCTATTGAATGTCTACTTTAGTGTGAGTTTGAAGCAAGTTCATCCTCTAACTAAAGTGGGGGCTAAATGTGGCAACACAAAAAAGTATCCCTTTTTCTTGCTTGTTTGGGCCCTCCTTGTTAAATAAGCTTAATGGTGCCTTGATTTAGTGTTGTATTGCATTTGAAACATTCACATTAAGTATTGGGCCCTTATGAACTAATGAACATAAATGGTACCTTGCTAAAGTGTTGTGAAGTGTTGTAACACACTTTTACACTTTTATGAGGTTTTAATAATTAACTAAACCTAATAAATATTTTTTTAACCTTAATCATGCCTTATTGTGGAGTGCTAGAAAGTGTTGTAACACACTTGCATACCTTTCTAAGGTTGTCATTAATAATTGGGCTTCTTTATGATTTAATTGGCTTTATTTTTCATCCACAATCCTCATTTAATGCATCTTTTCAAGGATAATATCGACACAAATCAACATCCAATCATAATTTAGGTGTTTTTAGGTTGTGTGGCCTAGATTTAGTGATCTGGGAATCATTCACCATCTTGGGAGAATGAGTTCCACCTAGTTTTTGGGTCCCAATGTTGATTTTACACCTTTCTAAGCATTTTAAAAAATGGTCCCATAAATTATGCCTAATGGGACTCATTCGCCACCTTGGGTGAATGAGTCCTGTGTGGCCCAAAATCAAAATTAATTCAAATTTTTGGTGGGATTTTATCCTCCTAGATCTGATGTCAGCTTCTTGTGTTGTAATTTCAAGAATTCTTGCATAATTAAGTATAAATACAAGGTTCTTTCACTCATTTTTACCTAAGACTTTTGTGAGAGCATTCATAATAGCAATTTTGAGTTCACAAGAGAAATCGAGAGTTTACAAGATCATTTCTAAGGTATTCAAGGGAATATTTCTTCATCAATTGTTGTAGCAATTCAAGATCCATCATCATGTCAAGGATATCAAGCATCAAGCATGTTATTGAGCTAGTGTTGTGATGTAGCATTGAAGATCCAAGATCAAGCATTGTTCTACAACTATTATCAAGATCAAGATCTACATCCTTCACAGACATTTCATGTTAGATTGCAAATTTACAAAGCATCATTTACAAGGCATCATTCAAGGTATCATTGTTCATGTTTCATGTCCTTGTTTCATTGTTTTATCATTTGGTTTAATTACCTAAATGGGGTTTGACCAAGGCAAACCACTATTCACTAACAATCAACAAGTTTTTGTCCTCTTTACATGTGTGATTGCAAGTTTATAGATTGAAGAAAAGTGGATTTGAAGCCTTCAAAAGTACTAAAATGACAAAGTTGCAAATGTTGTCATGAAAAATTGTCAAGACTCACAAAAACTCTGATCTAGGGAAAAATATCCATCCAATTTGCATGAAATTAGTGGAAAGTGCTTATTTGATCCATCTTCAAAGGCTTGCAAAATTTTAGTTCAAGATTCTACTCCTAGGACACTTCATGACAAAATGAAACTGATTCACCAAAAGTGGTGAATGAGTCCCACTATAAGAGTTTTTCAAGATTTTTGTAGATTTAGATACCCTTTTTTCTAGAAACCCGTTCCTGTGCAGAAACCCTGATCTGGGACTGATTTGCCTAGATTGGCGAATGAGTCCCGATAGGCCAAAATTTTAGGCTATTCAACATTTTTGGCCTCCATTCAAGCTTTCTCAGGTTTCTAGGTGCTCCTATGTACTTTTCCTGTTTTCTTCTTTGATTCATTTGCATTTATAGTTCATTTAGTGAGGTCTTATGCATCATTAAGTTCAATCATTAGATCTTGCATTTCATACAGTTTTCCAAGCCCTAGCTTTGTGGTGAACCCCTCTTGTAATCTAAAATAATACCCTTGGATACCCTTCTAGCAGATCTCTTGTCTCTATTCCACTCTTGGGGTGAGATCTCTAGAGTTTCCTTGAGTGAAACTTGAGAGAAATAGGTCTAGGTATCCAAACACCTAGTTTGTGTTCCACCTCCCAAGAGGTGGAACACCTATTTCTGTTGTTTTAGTTTGGTTCACAAAAAAACAAGAAGAAAGTTCTAGATACAAAGGAATAAGGTCCCCATAATTCGTGCGAGTTTGAAAACACAAGGACTCCAAAAAATAATGACCAAATCCTTTGGCTCATTACCACAAAATTTGTAATTATTAAATAGACAAGTGTTGAACTCCATACATCTAATCCAAATAGAGAGGAGATAACACCAAATGAAATATCATTTACCTCCCAAAAGGACTGCCAACTTGACATAATCTTTGATCATGATTAATAATGCTCTGAAATTTAATGAGGATGACATCATGAGACTACCAACACTTATGAGATGAAACCCCCTCATTTGCAAATCTAGCTAAAAAAATTTCTTCACAGAAAACATGTGACACAAAGAAATAATCAAAATAGCTTAGGAGGGCTAAAGTATCCTCGATGATCTGCAAAATGGACCATGAGGGAGGATGTATCTTCTTTAAACAACTAACAATGTTAAGTGAATCACCTTGGAACCATATTTATCTAGCCCCCACCTCTTTTGCAAGAAGGATGCCATGATAGGCTACTGATAAGTAATTTTAGATTAGTTATTTTAGAGTAGTAATATGATTTCTTTGAATCTTATCACACTCTATAATAAAATTTAGATTTATAATATAATATGATGATCTTTTTATTAAAGTAGATTTATCCTTCTAGAGTATGGGGATGTATTAGGTAGATAGAGTATAGGAATGCATAAATTTATGAACTTGATATTCATCTTCCTAAGTGAAATAAGGTTAAGCACCTTAGCCTTAAATTTTTTATTTATATAGCTCCTTGACCTAATTAGGATGAAGGGGTGTGTCCCTACCTAATAATGTCTATAAATAAGAAAGAGAAAGATCTTCCAAGATATTATAATATATAAGTTTACATTCATATACTCATATTTTGTTTAGTGGAGGTCAACCCCTTGAAGTTGTTGGTGTAGACATCGAAAATATACAAATTGATATCGCACACCCGATCCTGATCTACTAACATCGCTTCATCCTGAATTATCCCTCTATCTAACCATTTAATCAAATAGCCTTATTTCATTAAAGTCATCAATATTCTCCTTTTAATTAAATAAATCCCTCGATTTAATTAAATCATCATCTCTGTGTAATTAGCTAGGTCATTTCATCTTCCTATCTTTATTTAATTAAATAATCCATATTATTTGATTAAATTTCTAAAGTTCATCTAATTAAATTAAATAAATCAAGCATTTATCTAATTTAATCTAACATCACCCCCTTTGGTTAAATAAATCAAAAATATTTGTTTAACTAAGTCTTAATCATTATTCCTCCCTATTTGATTTAAATTAATCTAAAAATCTAAATCAAATTGTCAAATTAGCTAAATATCCCCTTAAATTAATCAAATCCTGATTAATTTAATCCTAATCACTCAAATCCTCTAGATTTTGCAACTTGCACAATTAAATCATTTATTTGATTTAATAATTCCCAATTTTCATTCAAAAAAGGCATTTAAGTGGGAATATTCCTCAAATTTGAAATCTCCCCCCAAAAGGACTTGTCCATCCAACAAAGCATTTAAAGCTCTTACATTGTCTCTTACATGTCTCCCACTTGGCATTTAACTCACTTTTCATCCCCCTTAAACATGTCATCTCATCAAATTCAAATTTCAAACTTGCACATGGATCAAAACTTGCTCAACCTTCATCCTCTCACATGTTGACAAGTGGCATCATATCATTGGTTGAATCTTTGTCCCACATTGATCAAATTTGGACATCTCTTCAACTTATCAATCTATAAATAAAGAGCTTATCTCCTTATTTCATCATCCACATCTCAAGCAAAGTTACCATGCTAAAATACTTAGCAATTCTCATCCATCATTTGAGTTCTTAGTTAGGTTTTCTTGCAGATTTTGGCTTGGAGCTCTCACATTCATCATCAAAGTGGATCAACATTTCTCAACAATCATCAACTCGCATCATAGGAATTGGGAAAGGGCCAAATTTCCACATCAAATTGGCACCAATTCCCCCATGGGATTAAGAGTTTGCTTGCTTAATTATGATTCAATCTTGTTTTTGTGATTTCATTGTATTTTTCATCATTTCCTTCCTAATTTGAGCTATGTTAATGAATCTCATGGGGAATCCATGTTTAGGCTTGCATTTCCTTGTTTAACTTGTTTAATCATGTTGTTTTGCAGGTACCTAGATTGAGGGTTCACAGTTGGACTTTATTCCTCAACTCAATAGCTCCGAAGGATCACTTGCAATAAAACATCTATAACATATAGAGAAAAAATAAAGGATTTTCTATTGAGGCTAAGAGAAATTGATCTATATAATCATGAATCATTATGGATGTGCATTGGACTAACTAAATGATACAATAAAGAATCCTTATAAAAGGGGAAAAAAAAAAAACAACCCTAGATGAAACCTTAGGTGAGGATAAAAAAACACATGACCTAAATAAGCTTAAGGTGCTAGTGTGAAAAGGGGACCAAGTAATTAAATGATTAATTAGGTAAATACCTTTTTACTCTAATGGAAGTAGTATGATATTACATAGGTTTTTTCCTTTATTTTCAAGAAATATCCTAACAAGTGGTATTAGAGTGGTGATTTGGGCATATAGTTTTATTTTCAATAAAAATATACAACCTTATGAATTTGACCCTGATTTTTATAGCTTTCTAAGTTATATCTAAGGGCTATAACATTTTTAAAAATTTTAATATCATTTTTGAGTTAGTTATTATGATATAATACTTTTTAGTCAATTTATTCTTGTAAGGCCTTGTGCCTAGGTGCATCTTTATGTTAATTTTATATTTGGGATTTTGATACTATATCATACTTTCTAGTGATTTTATTTTATAATTCCATTAAGGTGTATGGACTAGGTATTTTAATTTTATATGTATATGTGTGGATTTATATACAATTAGATTCATTGTGTTTTGCTATTGCTATTGTACATGTGGTGATGTTCTTATGGATTTCCATCAAGGTGTATGGATTATGTGCCTAGATTTGTGTACTTGTGTGGGTTTGTTTATTCTTTGAATCAATAGTGTTTTAGCTCTAATATTTTTACTAATATGATATTTGATTTTTCCTATGCTTATTGAGCTCAACATTGTGATGAGTTAGTTCACATTTATGTATCTTGAATAATGCTAAGTGTATATTATTTTTAGATGTAGATTTTAATATTATGTCATTGATGGATATATTTATATACTGTGATTTTGGATATTTTATATTGGTTAGATATGCTTGATGTTTTTCTTAAGTGTTCGAGTGTAGGTTTCCCTGATGATAATTAATTAGAGGTAGTCAATTGGGGTAAAATAATTATGCTTTATTTCCCATCTCCCTTGAGTTTGAGCCATGAGATGTACCTTTTTTAGTCTTCTTAGCATAAATATAAATCAATTGATTTTGGATTCTTGAGTCATATGGAGACCCATAAAATGTGTTTGTATATTTTTCGTAGATTGTTTGATTCTTGTGCTTAATTTTATTTGAGTTTTTTACATAAGTTGTGTGTTTTTTATTATCAAAAAATAGGTTTTTATGGGACTTGAAAACCATTACATACAGGTTTTTAAGGGACCTAAAACCCAATCAAAGAATAGATACAAATAAATAAATAAAAAGACCATTAGCAACCCAACAACAACAAAACCTAAAAGATATACATGACAATCCATGTTGTATAGAAGATATTTTGAAGGAAACCTAAAACACTCTACAAATAGGTTTTAACAAGGAACAAAAACCCTTACCAGAAACAAAGGCCACTTCAATCAGTCAGACAAAAACTAGCTTGTGTCAACCAGATTGCAACAAACCATCGTCTTAGAATAACAGATAATCCTCCTAATATAGGCAACACTAAGCCAACAAGACTCCCCACCAGAAAAGAGGAAGCAATGAGGAGCCCCAACCTTTAACTAGTACAAACCATCCAACAACACCAACCCAGGTAGTGGTCTGTTTAGACAACAAGAGATGGGTAGCTCCTTAGGTGGTGGCGATTTTTTAAATTCGACAGAGGCAGGAAATCTGGAAGTGGCTCCTAGCGGTAATGGCGGTTGGTGTGCTGATGATAGGGTGATGTCAAGCGAGGCCCTTGCTGTAAGTAAGCTATGTGGGTCCCCTTTTGGGGCTAATGTTCTTGTGGAAGGGAAAGAGGCTTCAAAGAGTGTGTGTTCATTGCATTCCCTAGTGCCTGGCTCTGAAAAAGTGGTACCTGGCTCTGAAAAGTCAAGGAACAACCTATCTTTGAATGAGAGTGATGTGACTCCTTTTGTTGAGGGTAGTGAGTTTGACAAGATTAAGAATGCTTTCTTGTCATGTTCATCTCTCGAGTGGTCAAATTTTTTTGGCGCCTAGCCTAATGGAAAAAGTACCTCCCCTCTGATGCCCTTTGTTGCAAATAAAAATATTGGGGAGTACTCTATTTCAGCTTTGAATTGTATTGTTGACAAAAGAATGTCAAATATGGACATGGCGTTGTTGGGTAAATTTGTTGGTCCTCGGCCTCACATTGAGCTGGTTCACAAGTTTACTGGTAATCGTTGGAAACCTAAAGGACAAGTTGATGTGGATGCTATGGCCAAAGGTTTCTTCTCTTTTTCCTTCAACTGTGAGGAAGATTTGGTGATGGCATTGACAGGTGGCCCTTGGTTCCTTGGTAAGTCCTTGTTGATTCTAAAAAAAGGGTGATGGGCTTCAACCCAAATTTGTGCTCTTTCTCGACTGCTCTGGTTTGGGTTAGATTGTCTCACCTCCCGTTGGAATTTTGGGATGAGGAGGTGTTTAAAGGGATTTCCAACATGTTTGGATGTTTGCTGTTAATTGACCAAATGACAACTTCTAAGAAGCGGCTGGTTTATGCCAGATTTTGTGTGAATGTCGAGCAATCAACGGACCTACCTTCTTTGGTTAAGATTATTTCCAAATTGGGGGTGTGGGAGCAGTCAGTTGAATTTGAGTCAAACCCCTTTGCCTATTTTCACTATAAAAAAGTTGGTCACTGGGAAAAAAAGTGTCCTCTAAAAGTTCCTAAGAAAATAACAAAGCAATGGAGGGAGGTTGAAAAACCTCCAGTCAAGGAGGTGGATTCAGTTATATCTCCTGCTCAAGAGGTGGTGGTGGCTCCTCCTGCTCAGGAGGAGATGGTTGATGGTGTTCCCCCCATGGTGGCTTTAGAGGAGACAATTTTGGATGAGGGGGAATAGGTGTTGGATTATCATCCTGCTCAGGGGGAAATGATTCAAGACGTGGGTCTAACTGAAAAGGTTTGCTTGTCCCCTGGTTTTGTTGATAATAGATCTGTGGTGATTGGGGAAAATTCTTTTGTGTTAGTTGTTACCAGATCTCCCCTTGGGGGGATTTATCATAGTATGATGTTAAGGATTGAGGGATTGGAGTTAAAGCATGATGTTAAGGAGGTTGAGGAGTTGGAGGAAGTGGATAATATTCCTTGCACTCAAGTTTGTGGTCAGAATAGGAAGAAACATTCTCCTTTGCTAGGAGTTGTGACAAGGAATAGGAAAAGGTCAGACTGTAGGTTTGAGCCTAGGGGTAGAGGTCGGCCTCCAGCTAATGCGACTAGGGAGAAGGAGAGCTAGATGGATATTGCTGACGGGATGCAAAGGACTTTGCTGGATATGTGCTCTAAGAGCACCTTCCATAAATCCTCATGAAGATAATCTCTTGGAATATGAGGGGTTTGAATCACCCTCACAAGCATGATCTCTTGGCTAATCTGGTAAGAGATCATCACCCTAACATTGTTCTTATCCAAGAAACTAAAATGGGAGTGGATAAACTTTCCAGATTGAAATTAAAGCCTTTCAAGGATTGTGGCATACACTGTTCTTAGGTGGCTAGTGCCTCAGGTGGGATAGTGACTTTTTGGAATCTTAGGGAGGTGCTAAATGATAGTAATCATGTAGCTACGTCTTTTTTCCACCTGCATGATAAGTTCTCATAGACTTTGTCTAATATTTATGCTCCTAATTGTAAGTAGGACAAAAAAAGGCTTTGGGAAGGTCTCGCCTCTTTTAAAGATTCTTACAACGTGGGTAACTGGCTGGTTATTGGTGATTTCAATACTCTGCTGCATGATGTTGATAAGATGGGAGGTTCACAAAATGTGGATGAAAGCCGTTTTGATCTTATGCAGTTTATCAATGATTAGACTCTTCTTGATCTTGATTTGAAGGGGCTTCCTTTACTTGGTCGAATAGGTAGGCTAGGAATTTCCTTGTCTAGGTTAAGCTAGATCATGCTCTTTTGAATCCTGAGTGGTTAGCTCACTATTCTTGCTCTCTTTCAACCCTCACTAGATTGGTTTTGGATCACTTCCCCCTGTTTATGTCTATGAACATGTTGGGTGGTAAGAAGAGCTTTCCTTTTAGGTTTGAGAAAATGTGGACTTGTCATCTTGATCTTGGAAATTTAATTAAGGATTGGTAGAATATCAATGTGGATGGGATGACTATGTATAGAGTTGTTAAAAAGATGGCTAATGTTAAGCTTAATGTTAGAAAATGGAATCATACCTCGTTTGGTCATATATTCTTGGAGAAGGATGGGGTTTCTAGGGAACTTAACTTTTTTCAACAAGTTATTTAGACGTCTGGGTATGATTAGGATTTAATTTTGAAGGATGTTATGCTTTCCAAATTGCATAATATTATCATGAAGGAGGAACAATTTTGGAAGCAGCAGTCGAGGATCATGTGGTTGAAAAGTGGTGATAGAAATACTAAGTTTTTCCATATGTTGACACTAAAATGTAGGGCCTCAAACAAGATTAATTTGATCAATTATAATAACCAATCCTTGGAGAGGGATGTTGATCTGTAGAATACCGTGACCTCCTACTTTGCTCAATTGTTGTCAGTGGAGGGAGAGCTTGATCTAGCTTTTCAAGAGGATATTTTTAGGGATATTCTGTAGTTGGTGGATAAAGAGACCAATAGGCAGCTGGTGTGTATTCCTTTGGCGAAGGAGATTCATGGTGCTGTGTTCTCCTTTGAAGGTAATAAGGCTCCAGACCTTGATGGATTTCCCATGTTTTTCTTTCAGTCTTTTTGGGAAATTATTGCGAAAGATGTTGCGGCTACTAAGGAGTTTTTCAGGATGAGTGCTCTTTTGAAGGAAGTGAATTCCTCTTTTATTGTTTTGATTCCAAAAAAGCTGGGGGTGGTGTCCTTTGAGGAGTTTCATCCTATTAGCTTGTGTAGTTCTATCTATAAGATCTTTTCCAAGGTTTTGGCATTGAGGTTGCAAAAAATATTGCCTCTCATCATCTCCCCCCAGTAGAATGGTTTTGTGGCTAGTAGGAAAATTTTGGATTCCATTCTTACTGTTCATGAGAATATTCATTCTCTTACTGTTAACAAATAGGCTAGGTTTATCCTCAAGCTTTATTTACTTAAAGCTTATGATAGAGTGGATTGGGGTTTTTTGTCTAAGATTCTTATCTCCTTTGGTTTTGGGGAGATAATGGTGGCTCTGGTGCATCAACTTATTTCGACTCTGAGGTTTTCTGTGCTCATCAATGGTTCTCCCTCCCCTCTCTTTGATTGCTCCAAGGGCCTATGACAAGGGGATCCTATCTCTTTGATTTTGTTTATCATTATGGTTGAGTCTTTGGGATGTCTTATTCAAAGATTTGTTAACTTTGGTCTTATGTCAGGGCTTGCCCCTTCTTCTGCTAACCTTGTTTGTTCTCGTCAACAATTTGTGGATGATTCTCTTTTTCTTGGGTAGGCTACGATCAAGGAAGCTAAGGATGTTAAATGGATTTTGCAGACATATGAGGTTGCTTCTAGGTAGAGGGTTAGTCTTCAGAAGAGTGTGCTTTTCTTTTTTAATACTTTGGTTGAAAGACAATAAGATTGCTTGAATTTTGCAGTGTCAAATTGGTGAACTTCCTTCTTCCTACTTGGGGATTCCCCTTTGTTCTAAGGCTCCTGATTCTTTATGGATGGGTTTGATTGATAAATTTAACTCCAAGTTGGCTGGGTGGAAGGAGGCTTTGTTGAGCCAAGTTGGAAAAGTTCAGCTGATCAAATCCACCTTTCAGAATATTCTGGTTTATGCCCTCAGTCTTTTTCACATGCCGAGGAAATTTATGGATATCTTGGAAGGAATTTAGAATTTTTTTTTGTGGACTATTGTTGAAGATAAGATTTGGTTGCTTGGGATGATGTTTGTTGGCCTAAAAGGGCTGGTGGACTTGGAATTCAGAAAATCAGATCGTTTAACATAGCCTTATTGGGAACATAGTTATGGAACCTATTCGAGGCTAAAAGTGAGTGGGCGAAGATTGTGTGGAGAAAATAACTTCATGGTGATGTTTGGATTAGAGGTTTTTTATCTCAATACTTTCTTCCCCTGAATGGTTTTGTGTTGTGGAACTGTAAGTTAAAGGCTCGAAGGCTTATTGCTAAGGGTCTCTTTTGGCAGATGGGAAATGGGAGGAGTATTATGTTTTGGGATGATAATTGGTTGGGTAATGGGCCTTTTAAAGATGAGCAATGGGCTCATCCCCTTATGGACCTCTATCTGTGATAGTTTGGCAAATTTGTTGCTGATTATATTGAAGGAGGATGCTGGAGGAAGTTGCACAAGGTGGACTTGGGTTTGGGGTGCTTATATAAAGCTATCTCCTCGGTTCATATCCCTTCTACCCCTTCTCTTGATAGGTTTGTTTGGAAACCTTCCTCTATGGGTAATTTTTCTATTGCTCTAGCCTTTCATATGAGTGATTATTTTATTGGTCTGCCTCCTTTTTGGGCCGTTGTTTGGTCTCCTAGGCTGACCCCCAAGATCAATATTTTCTTTTGGCTCTTTTGTTAGAATAAAATTCTTACAAATGATAACTTGATTCAAAGAGATTTTGTTATGCCCAACAAATGCTTTCTTTGTGAAAAGGAAGCAAAAAATGCTTGTCACTTGATGATTGGGTGTAGTTATGTTGGTGTGATATGGAATCATGTGCTATCGCTGTGGAATCTTAGTTGGGTCTTCCCGGGATCTGTCAAAGATTTATGGTTTCAATGGGTTGGTCCTTCTTCTAATCCGGCTTTGTAGATTTTATGGTCCTTTGTTTTACCCCATGTGTTTTGGGGGGTGTGGTTGGAACGTAATAACATAAGTTTTTAGAAATGTTGCTATTTTGGCTTTAAATTTTTCCTATAAGATCAATGCGGGTATTAAAGAGAACTTTCTTTATGGGAATTCATTTTATATTGGTCAAAAGATTAACCTGTGCTCCTCTAATATATCAATCGCTCAAAAGTGGAAGTTTTCGTGTGATATCTCTCTTCCTGTCTCTAAAGGGAAGTCCTCCAGAGATGATGTTGTGTGGAAGGTGCCACCAGATGGTTGGGTTAAGATTAATTTTGATGGCATGACCAAAGGAAATCCAGGATTTTTAGGTTGGGGGGGAGTGATAAAAAATTCTAATGGTAGGCTCGTCTTTGCGATGGCACTCCCTTTGGGAATCTAGACAAACCACTTTGCGGAGGCAGCTACAGCTTATCATAGTCTCAAGTTGGCAAAAAGGAAAGGGTATCAGAAGGTTTAGGTGGAGGGTGATTCCTTGAATGTTATAAATAATTTGAAGAATATTTCCCCTCCTTCTTGGAATATTGAGGCTATGGTTAGGGATTCTATTAATATTATTAATTATTTTGATAATGTTTATATTTCCCATGTTTTGAGAGAAGGAAATAGGCTGGTAGATTTTTTTTCCAACTATGGTGTTCATGATAGTAAGGAATGGGAGTTAAATGACCCAATTCCATTTAAGGCCTCGACCATTGTTAATAATGAATGTTAATCTTTTGGGGTTCTTTTGTCGAATGAAAGGTTGTTTGTCCTTGGTCACGTGCTTGATCTTCATGACTAAGGATGTTTTTGATTTGATTAGAAGTGATGGATTTTACAAGGTTCGATGTTCATTATTGCATCTCTATCCGGAAGCTAGCTTCACATGGATTTTGGGCATTTTTTTCCTTTGTTTCGAGAGTCTTTGGTTAATTTATGCTAGTTTGGTTGGCTCTGGATTTTGTCACAAGTGCTTTTGGCTGTGTGCTTGGTCGCTGCGTGTCAAGTTTTCTGCCATGGGTGGGGATAGAAATTGGGTTGAGCCGAAGTCTTGTGATACCATGAGGCAAAAGAAAGAGGTTTGGGAAGTCCTTGAGAAGGGTGGCCTTACTCTGTACATGGAAAAATTGCATGGTAATAATCCCCAAGTCATGGATTTAGTTGTTCAAGGATGGAAGGAGAGGTTTCTGAACCTAAGAGGGAGGGATATTGTGGTGGATGAAGAACTTATTACCCAAATTACTGGCCTTGTTGTGTGGGGTATGAAGATTTTTAGGGATAAAAAAGAAGCACAAATTGTGATGGCCATTTTCTTCAAAAATAATGAAGTAGCTGACTTGAAGCCTACTAAAAGTGGCGGGTACCTACGTAGCTCTTTGAAAGTGCTCTGGCATGATGTAGCTGAGGAAATAATGAGGTATGTATCTTTGGAAGGAAGGTACACTGCGATCATTACTTATCATTTTCTTCTACTTAACCATTTTAGGCATAACAATTGGGTATCCTTCCCTTATTATCTACTTATGTCATTGAATTTGGGAATTAAGGAGCATTTAAAAAACCCCAAGAACCGTGTTCTACATGTGGGGTTGATTCTTCTTATTTACGAGCATGTCAAAGCCCATGAGATGCATAAAGCCCCTGTTGCCCTACAAGATAATACTGCTAAGCCTTGGGAAGGCTATGAGATGAATTCGGGGGATGAAAGAGGTTGTAAGAAGTCTAAGAGGAGGAAGCTTATTTTGAATGAGGATTCATAGTTGGATAGGGATGTTGATTTTGATTATGTTTTGGATTCTTATGCATCTCTAGAGGAGGGCCCCATTTCCCCTATTATGGGTAAAAGTGGTAAACAGAAGCTTGGGGACAAAGTGGGCTGCATGATATGTAGTGATGAGGTGGAGGAAATTCCTATTAGGAGGGGAAAGGACAAATGTGACCTTTATGGGGAAGCTTCTTTTCCTCCCCCTGCATCCAAAACTATGCAGGTTACAGAGGATGGAAGCCAGAAATGAAAATTGTCAAGTGTGGACCCTCTTCTAGAGAAGGGTTTCCCTTTAACCCTAGTTGGTGGTGTTTATGGTGAGGCTCCTCCAAGTGCTATGATTGTGCTGCTGAAGCAAGGTAAGGAAAGGGGTGTCGGTGCTGTTAAGGTGGGTACTAGTAAAGAGGAAACATATAGGGTGCAGAAAAGGAAGGCTATTGTAGGGGAAATTGCTTGCTCCATTCAGATGCTAAAGACTATTGTTCCTGTTGGTAAAGGTATGGGTGTTTCTAATCAGAAATATCTTCCTAGTACTTCCAATGAGGATGTGGCTGTGGGAAAGCGTATTGAAAATTTCAACAAAGAGAAGATTGATGTGCTGGGCTCGATTCTGCCAATGTTTTGTTTAAATTGTTTAAATGGTTTTTTCATGAGATCAATAGGACTAATATTATAATTAGGGGTGTTGCTAGCAAGCCTGAGGATGTTTCTATTCAAAGCTATATTGATCATGTGATGGATTCCCTGAATATTGTTGCTTATACTGTTGCCGAGGAAACCACTAATTTGAAGAAGAATTGGGAAAGTAGATATTTTGCTCTTGGGGAAAAAAATGATGATATCAGGAATGCTATTATGAAAAGGGTGATGCTCCTACTGTTGTGGAAATTTCAGTCTCTTCTAGGGTTAGTTCCCCTTTGATGAAAAAGAAGGAGAAGGTCTCTGGGGATGATGATGTGGCTATTGGTAAGCTACTAACTATGGCTAGTGAGGGTGTGAAAGTCGTGGGTAAAGGTATTGTTTTGAGGGAAGAGGTAAAGACTGGTGGGCTAGGGATTAAAACCAGGAACATAATGAAAGCTCAGGTTGGTGCCTCTATTGAGGCCTCTGATATTGCGAAGAATGTGCACAAGATGGCTAAGAATGAAATGGAAGCTGTGGAGATCCTGAATAATATGTAGTGCTATCATTTTTTTTTCATCTTTTTGGCTATTTTTTGGTTGTGTTTGCTGTCGCTGGGCTGATTGCTGGTTAATGGTTTCTTCTTTTTGTCAGCTACTCTTTTTTGTAAAGGGTTTTGGGCCCCTTCAAAATCTGTCTTTTACCTTTAATCAAAACACCAAACCATACTCCACCTCAAAAGGAGAGAGCTCCCCTCTATAGGAGAGGACAAAGTGAAAGCCAAAACTAAATTAGACACCACTCTTCTACACACAATAGCTCCACCTTAAAAGGAACCAACAACACATCAGAGCACTTCTTGCCACCATTGTAACAACCAACTCCACCTAAATAAGAGAGGGCTTCACATCAATGGGAGAAATATTCACCTTTGTAGAAGATAACAACTATAGATACCAATAGAAAGACACCATTCCAATAGAAAAGGAAAAAATACCATCTTTTGGAAGCAAGTGAGTCAAAAACTAGAAAAAAGGGCTTTCTGAGAACCTTGGACACTAAAGGAGAAGAACAACACCTCTAAGAAAACAAGAAAGTCAATAAAACTAGCTTAGACCATAGATAGAGATAAAACATACCCTCTTTTAAAAAAAGGCTTCATAGGTCGAAAGGGGGACAAACAAACTTTGGTACGAACCAAAGCAACCTAGGACTCAACCCAAAAGAACAAGATGAAACCAAGACACATCTACATGCCAAAAAAGAGATTGTAGAAATAAAAGGACCAAACCCCACCTAAAACAAGAGAATAGCAACCCAAGATGGGTACCAACAAAAAGAGCACAACAAGAAGGAACACAACAAAAGACCAAAAACCAAATCCACCAAGAAAGTAAATCCCCCGATTAAAATAATCAACACAAGTCAGAAGGGGTAACAAACCCAACATTGAAGTACAAGAAAAACATAGTTCTCATAGAAAAACAACAGATGCAAACCCAAGAAACCAGGGTTCCATCCAAAAACCACCATAGAAGGGAAACCAGGCAAGGCCCAAAAACATACCTCCCCTCCAAAGCCAGAGCAAGAGAGAATAGATCCCATTGAAGAGAAGCTCCACCAAAATGAGTGACAAGGATGGTGCTAGAAGACCACCTCCACATTATCCCCATTCATCAAACTCCTTGCTAGCAGGAGAAAAGAAGCACTTCTCTCAAAACCAAACATAGCCAAGCAACACCAATAGGCCGCCAAAGAAAATCAACCCCTTCCCCGATCTCAATGCCGAATAAACCACTATGCACAAACAAAGATCAAGAAGAATGATATAATCACTCTTAACTATCTGCCAATAGAAGAGAAGGTAAGGGAGACAAAGAGCTCAAGGGAGAGGTAGAGCCACCGTGGGAAACACATAAAATCTAGCACTGGAAACCCCAACGCCAAGAAAAACAACAAAGAGCTTTAGGGCCATGATACACACAGATGAAGCCTCCAACAACCCTTCAAAAGAAACCAAAAATGTCTCCATCTAGCTCTCAACAACATCCACATCTGCATCTTCGTCAACCTTAGAGTCCACTGCCTCCATTGACACACCCTCTACAAATTTCAAACACAAAATCCCACCTAAACTCTCACTCATGTTGCCTCCTTAGTTTACATAAGTTATGTCTTGTTAAGGGAGAGGAGCCGATCGTCGGTTGGGCACCGATCATGGGTTTAGATTTGGAAAGCCTGGGGCCCACCGTTGGGCAATTTTTAAGCCAATAAAAATTTCAAATATGCTTTTAAATATGATATGACATTCATATTAAATTCAAAATATGTCATATCATAGGTAGTGTAGACATGTAAAATGTATTGATTGACGCTACATGCTTGATCTTGATTACTAACACCATTTCGTCCTTAATCATCCCTCGATCTAACCATTTAATCGAATAACCTTATTTGATTAAATTCATCAATCTTCCCCCCTTAATTAAATTAATAAATCATTTATCTAATTAAATCTTTCTCTCTTGTTAATTAAATCAATCAATTTGATCTAATTAACCTTGTATCTCTATTTAATTAAATAATTCATTGTATTTGATTAAATCTCTAAAGTCATCTTATCAAATAAAATAAATTAAACCTTGTTTAATTTAATCTAACCAACCATCCCCTTTCGTTAAATAAAACAACATATTTATTTAATTGGGTCTAAATCATTCTCCTCTCAACTTTGATTTATTTAAACCCTAAAATCTAAGTCAAATTTGTCACATCATCTAATATCTTATTAAATTAATTAACCCTTGATTAATTTAATTCTAATCCATGTCCCATCCTCTAGCTTTTTCCACTTGCACATTAAAATACATTTAATTCATTTATTAAATCTCTATTTTCTCTCAACTTGGCATATTTTAGAGAATATTCCTCCAAATTTGAAATCTATCCAAGTGGACTTTGTCCTTCCAACGAGACATTTATTCCATCTTATGCATTGAGCCAAATGGCATTTAAGAAATTCTTTTTTCCCTCTTACATGTCATTTCACTATTTTTAAATTCCACCTAATTTCATTTATGGGCACATTCATCAAAATGTGCACATCCTTGGTCCATTCACCTCTTGACAAGTGGCATCTTTCTATTGGTTGAAAGTTAGTCCCACATTGCTTCATTTTGGGCTTTTCTCCATCTTATCTTTCTATAAATAGGAGGTTTCTCTCCTCATTTGATCATCCACAATTTGAGAAAACTTACTATACTCATTTTCATCTTCAAGCATTAGCATTTTCATCAATTTCATCAAGGAATAGCTAGGTTTATTGCAGTTTTTTCATCATGGAGCACACTTGAATCTTCAACAAAGTGGATCACTCTTCATCACTCATCAACATTTCATCATAGGAGTTGGGAAAGGGCCAATTTTCACATCAAGTTGGCACCAAGTCCCCCATAAGATCAAGAGTTTGCATGTTTTTAATAGATTTGATCTATCTCCTTGCTTTCTCATTGTGTTCTTGCTTTTATTCCTATTTTGATAATTTCTAATGGATTTTATGGGGAACTCTGATCTTAACTTGCATTTGAGTATCACGGATCAGTTTGCAAAAGCACCCATGTATTCAGAGAATCCACTCATCCTAGAGTTTCTAGATGAATCCATCTTCAATCTTAGCATAGCCGACTACTGGAAACTCTACTTTGATGGTTCCTACATGCAACATGGATTAGGAGCTAGGGTATTTTTCATCACTCCATAGGGAGACTCTATACCAAGATCACACAAGTTGGTATTCCCCTGCACTAACAAAATTGTAGAATACGAGGCGTTAACCATAGGTCTCAGAATAAAAATGTAGTGGCACATCATGGCCCTTAAGGTATATGGAGATTCCCAACTAACAATCAATCATGTGAATGATGAGTATAGGTATGTGCAAGATCATGGTGGGCCAAAAAGTGGCAGTGAGGAAAAAAACACATCTTTCATCAACCCAAAAATGCAAAAAATACTATGTTGAATTTTTTTAGGCTTGGGTGTCAGTGCACACCACCAAAGCAAACACCAATCCTAGTTTTCCAAATTGGATATCCGATTTGTAAAAAGTATATATATACAAATTTATGGCTGTTTTAAAATCATTTGACAGTCAAACAACCCGTGGGCGCATAGTGAAGAGGTTCTTCGCGTAACGGATATCCGATTTCGCCAATATCCAATTTAAAAAGGTAAGATTTAGATTTTTATTTGCTTTGATTCAATTTTGAATTAGATTTGGATAATTTCAATTAGTTTTTTGTGGATTTTTTTTCAAAATAGGGTTTTTGATTGAATTTTTATGAAAAAATTGAGTTTAGAATGGATTTTGATAAAAAAATGAATGTTTTTTATGGATTTTGATTTAAAAATAGTGCTTATGTATTTGTATTAAAAATTAGAGAATTTTATGGATTTTTGTTAAAAAGTAGGGTTTTTTTTGGATTTTTTTTAAAAACTAGGGTATTTTTATAATATTTTCATTTATATTGTCCAATTTTAATTAGATTAATTATTTTTTAACTTTAATCAGGCATTATGGCTGTTGAGAATGAGAATGCAAAAATTCCACTAGTTGAGAATGAAAATCCACCAGCTGAGAATCAAAATGTAGAAATGCCAAATTCTCCACCACCTCTGCAACCATCAATTGAAGACTTAATTGGTGAAAAATTTGAGCAATTGAGGGGCATTTGTGATGTTTATAAGAAAATCCCTCAATTATCCCATATGTCAACCACATTGATAGGAATAATTACAAATTTAGAAACCCTCTCAACCCAAGATAATGCCTTTCATTCGTGGCGAGAAACCATGAGCGAATATTATGCATGTGGATTGTCTTATGATGATGTGAAAAATCTCCAAATAATAAAAGCCCAAATAGCCTCTTTATTTATTAGCCCTAACACTAGTTTGCTAGTTAGTGTTAACAAACCAAAACTTTATATAAAATGGTGCATGCATAGGGGCATAGTAGATAACTTTTGAAATCATTGGTGTATGGTTTTTGATAAACCACCCAACAATAATCTTGATGTACCTTTTTACTTTATTAAAAAATTATACGCTGAGTTTTTGTTAGGGAACCATTTCAATTACTTTGACATTAAACCCTTCCATGGTGTTGGTGGAGGTATGCCCCAGTGTAGGCCAGGGGTAGTTAGAGTAGTCATGCGCCCACATGTTTCCCTTCCTCCCCTTCCTCCGCCACCTCCAGTACAACATCCAGATATTATAGAGGATGCAGCCACACAGACTATCTAAGCCATTCACTCTTTGAGTGGTCTTTTTGTTTCCCATGCTTCTTTAGTAGCTCAGCCACATTCTGGTGATGTTTGTGATGGATCCAATGCTGCTACATCATCCTCCTCAAGTCCACATATTTGTGTGCCACATATTTCCAATGCGTGCCAACAGATATGATTGGGTCCTATTGTACAACCCGTTGAGAATCCATTAGACACTTCTGATTATGACATCTAGGATGTGGAGATTATAGCAGATCACACGCGGGGGAGTGGAGCACACCCTACAGAGTCCTCTCCTGCTAGAGAGGTGGACATTGGAATAGTTACACAGGTAACATTTAAGGTGTAAATTCATAGCTTGCATTTTAAAAAAAATGAATATTAATAAGAGATAGTATCAAGTACTAATATTTATTTACATGGTCTATTTAACAGTTAATGTCTGAGGAGGAGATCACATGGATGACTAATAGCATCATTAGGGCCATTTCATTTGGCCTCGACATGCACACAATATGTATTTTCACACTCACTCATTTACATTTTTTTACTATATACTTGCTTGTCATTTGAATTGTCATTAATGAAGTTATATATTAACTTATATGTTTCTCTTATTCTTTGCTTGTAGGAAACACCTAGTGTGAGTGAGGTGCGATGCTCTCCAGACTATGGAGGCACAATGTTAGATAAGGAAAAGGTAATTGAACTCAAATTTTATTGAATTAAGACTTATAAGATCTTTTATTGATTATGCATACATTGACATAGATTCATAGTTTCATATGTACTTGTCATTTTTATGTACAAGTGGTTGTGAGCTATACATCATTGTTGAAAAGTGTCACAACACCTAAAGGAGGAAGTGTTGAAATACCTCAAGGAGGAGGTGTCGAAACACCTAAAGGAGATAAAGAAAAAGATCAGCCTAAAGAGGTATGTGTTTATTTTATTTTGTGCTTGGTAAATATGTTCTTATTACCGACAATTCTATGCTAACTTGGATCAATTTTATGTTTTTGTTCACATATATAGATTGGCGTTACAAAATTTGGTTTTGTTGGTTCTTTGAGATAGGTATATTCTAGGAATCCTGACCCTTTGAAGAGACGTATATTTCAGGTAATCAAGATTTCAATTTTAGAGTTCAATTATAATTCAATGTATAATGATTTTTATGTTAATTATTAGATTTTAAATTATATAGTATAACTAATCTCAATTGTGGTTTGATTTTTTCTTGTGCAGGTACCTTCAGAGCCAACAAGTACTTCAAAGAGGCTCCATTTTGATGATCCACTAGTAGTTTAGGATGAGATAAACATTTTGGCATGTAAATTTTGAATAGATACTGAGATGGCATATGCCACATATTGTAAAACTTTGTTTGAGTTGGCATTGATGCCATTTTTGTATATGGACATACACTTTGTTATCAGATAATTTGATAAATAGAAGTTGACAATCAAAATTTAATTTCCTCCTCATGTGCATGATTAAACTCTTTGAAAATTTAATCAAGTGAGTAATGGTTAAATATCAATGTGCAATAGCATAAAAAGAATGGTTAAATATTATGTAGTTTATATTCATATTGCTGATTACATTGCATTGCACATCTTTCAAACTCAAAGCATTACTTCACATTACATAACTAATAACTAGGATCAACTATCAATTGCATTAGCTTGTCATAGAATTCTATGAGACCACATTTCTTTGAGGAAACTTGGCACAAAACTCACAAAAAATGAAAAGAAAGCACTCAAAAAAACTTTAAAGGGGTCTCAGGCCTGCTTCCCCCTCATTCCACACACTATGCAGCCATTTAATTGAAGTGTAGGGGCTAGACAATGGATAAAACATGTAAAAATTATATATATATATATATATATATATATATATATATATAGCCTAGAAGCATGAATTACGATTAGAATCACATAACATCATATATAAAAAAAAAACCACTATAAAATTCAATGCCATTTAAAACATGCATGATAAATATTCATCATTGAAACTTGAATTGTGGTAGCTTGATAAACAAAGTCTATTGATGCTAGGGTTCAATTTGTATGATATTGAAAAAAGAAGCCAACTGAGTAGAGTTATCAGCATTCTTCAAAAATCATAAGAATTTTTTTAGTACACTAGCCATTTTGATGTCTTCTTGTAGTCTCAAATGTTATTTTGTATCATTGTCACATTGGTCTTGAGAGTGATTGCATGTTTGAAGTGTATAAACACATACCTTTTTGTAATATCAAGGATACTTTTTGAATCTTCCATGCATTACTAATCTAAAAGCAAAGGTCTTTTCCTAATCTGTATGCAGCCATGCTTTTGTCATTGTCAAAAAGAGTAAAACTTCCTTAATGATGTAAAGGCATGGCCAAGCAGTTCTAACTCTCCACATGAGAGAAGAGAGATGTTGGAGAGTACATCAAGTCAGTGAGAACTGAAGTGTAATGCGTTTTAGTTTGTAGTACTCCTCTGTTTCTCTATAGATGTGTGATAAATTCTTAGTTCAATGATGTTGAACTATTTTTGAAAAAAGAAAGTTGTGTCATGGTCCGCATTCAATCCAACAATAAAAAATGAAAGCTCAGCCTCTTGGAATGAAAATTATTGTTTGCAAAACAAATGAATAAGAATGAGGTAGTTAAGGTGTTTGAAGTTATTTAGAGGTCACTTTTAGGGTGCAAGGCTTAAAACTTCATTTTAAATGCACTCAAACAAACTTTAAAGGGGTCTTAGGCCTACTTCCCCCTCATTCCACATGCTATGCAAGAATTTACTTGCGGTGTAGGGGCCAAACAATGGAGAAAACATGTAAAAATAATATATATATGTGCAACCTAGAAGCATGAATTATGATTAGAATATCACATAACATCATATAAACAAAAAAAACACCATAAACTTGAATGCCATTTTAAACATGCATGATAAATATTCATCTTTGAAACTTGAATTGTGGTAGCTTGATAAATAGAGTCTATTGATGCTAGGGTTCAATTTGTATGATATTGAAAAAAGAATACAACTGAGTAGAGTTATCAACATTCTTCAAAAATTATAGAATTTTTTTAGTACACTAGCCATTTTGATGTCTTCTTGTAGTTTCAAATGTTATTTTGTATCATTGTTACATTGTATTGAGAGTGGTAGCTTAATATAGGTCCACAATACAAAACTTGGTTTACCTTGCATGTAACATGGCATAGGAAGATTTTTCTTTGAAAGCAAAAATGAAAGCTCAGCCTCTTGGAATGAAAATGCTTTTGCAAAACAAATGAATAAGAATGAGGTAGTTAAGGTGTTTGAAGTCAATTAGAGGTTTCTTTTAGGGTAGTTAAGGTGTTTGAAGTGATTTAGAGGTCGCTTTTAGAGAAGAGAGATGTTGGAGAGTACATCAAGTAAGTGAGAACCAAAGTGTAATATGTTTTAGTTTGTAGTAATCCTTTGTTTCTCTGCAGATGTGTGATAAATTCTTAGTTCAATGATGCTGAACAATTTTTGAAAAAAGAAAGTTGTGTCACGGTCCGCTTTCAATCCAACAAGCAAAAATGAAAGCTTAGCCTCTTGGAATGAAAATGCTTGTTTGCAAAACAAATGAATAAGAATGAGGTAGTTAAGGTGTTTGAAGTTATTTAGAGGTCACTTTTAGGGTGGAAGGCTTAAAACTCCATTTTAAATGTACCAAAAAGAATGAAATTACTTCAAACCAAGTTTGTGAAGAAGTTAACTATGTTGCCCACTAGTTTCCCTTAAGAGTCCAAAGTGCTAAAAGGAAGCAATCTTTGAAGGGCTATTTCTCAGAGACCGTGATGCTTACAAACTCTCCATTCAAGGCTATGATATTGTGTTGGGACCATATACAAAAACCTCTCTCATTTTTTGCTATCTCAGAGGCGTTTTCCTGTGGTGATGACTTTTTAATGGAGAGAAAAGTTGCCAGATGCAAGTAATGTAAAGTTGCAAAGTGGTGCAACTTTCATTCTGCAACTTGTATGACCAAATGAACTATTCCAACACATCCATATGGGTACGTTTTCGCTAGGGATGGTTATCTTTTGCACCCAAATATGCCGAATCACTTCGAGCTACATTGGATTGGCGATTTCCCGTAACAGTTCAAAGTGCGAAAAGACAACAATTTTTGAAGGGATATTTTTGAAAGACCCTTATGCTTACAGACTCTCCATCTAAGGCTATGGGATCGTGTTGGGACCATATACAAAAAAATCTCTTGGTTTTTTCTATCTCAGAGGCATTTTCTTGTGGTGATGACTTTTCAGTGGAGGAAAAAGTTTCTAGATGCAAGTAGTGTAAAGTTGCAAAGTGGTGCAACTTTCATTCCGCAACTCGTATGAACAAACAGACTGTTCCAACATGTCTAGATGGGTACGTTTACACTAGGGATGGTCCTCTTTTGCACCCAAATACGCAGAATCACTTCGAGCTACATTGGAGCGACAATTTCCCTTAAGAGTCTAAAGTGCTAAAAGGAAACAATCTTTGAAGGGCTATTTCTCGGAGACCGTGATGCTTATAGATTCTCCATCCAAGGCTATGGGATCATGTTGGACCATCTACAAAAACCTCTCACATTTTTTTCTATCTCAGAGGTGTTTTCTTGTGGTGATGACTTTTCAGTGGAGGGAAAAGTTGCCAGATGCAAGTAGTGTAAAGTTGCAAAGTGGTGCAACTTTCATTCCGCAACTCGTACAACCAAACAGACTATTCCAACACATATGGATGAGTATGTTTAGGCTAGGGATGGTCCTCTTTTGCACCCAAATACGCTGAATCACTCCGAGCTACATTGGACCGATGATTTCCCTTAAGAGTCCAAAGTGCTAAAAGACAACAATCTTTGAAGGGATATTTCTCAGAGACCGTGAGGCTTACAGACTCTCCGTTTGAGGCTATAGGATTGTGTTCGGACCATCTACAAAAACCTCTCTCAATTTTTTCTATCTCAGATGTGTTTTCCTATGGTGATGAATTTTTAGTGGAGGGAAAAGTTGCCAGATGCAAGTAGTGTAAAGTTGCAAAGTGGTGCAACTTTCATTCTGCAACTCGTATGACCAAATAGACTATTCCAACACATATGAATGGGTATGTTTATGCTAGGGATGGTCCTCTTTTTCACCCAAATACACCGAATCACTCTGAGCTACATTGGACCGACGATTTCCCTTAAGAGTCCAAAGTGCTAAAAGGCAACAATCTTTGAAGGGCTATTTCTCAGAGACCGTGATTATTACAGACTCTTCGTCTGAGGCTATGTGATCATGTTGGGACCATCCACAAAAATCTCTCTTAGTTTTTTCTATCTCGGAGGTGTTTTGCTATGGTGATGACTTTTTAGTGGAGGGAAAAGTTGCTAGATGCAAGTAGTGTAAAGTTGCAAAGTGGTGCAACTTTCATTCCGCAACTCGTATGACCAAACAGATTATTCCAACACATCTGGATGGGTACATTTAGACTAGGAATGGTCCTCTTTTGCAACCAAATACATTGAATCACTCTGAGCTACATTGGACCAAGTGAAATTAGGTGAAAAATTGATGTAGACACAAGGGCACAATCACAAAATCTTTGCAACCTACCTATTTGAGGCATCTAACAAGATTATTTTGACCTCTTTGGACAATCGAAAACTCCCTTAAAACTTGACAAGAAACTAAATACACATTTCCCTCTTTAACCCCCTTAAACCCTTGTAATAGTGAGAAACTAGTTTTTGTCCAATTACTCCACAATTTTCCATAACACCAGATGAACACATGACTGATTCAAACAACCATATCCAAGTTACACAACATATATGAGAAACAACATAGACTCCTTTGGACCAGCGTTGACTTCCTATACATTCACCCTTGAAAAGGCTACTTAATTAGCCCAAAAATGCAAAGAAACATACCTTCAAACACCACACAGACCCCTGAAACCTTGGGGAAGCAAATAAAATACCAAGAAAACAAAGATTCTATAATTGGATTCCATTTGTATGGACTTGTAACCATCAAATCAGAAAACCCTTGTTTTTAGTGTAATTCTTGAGGGTTTATTAGATGTAGCACTTCCACAACCTTTCAAACTCTGCCACCACCTTAGAAACCTTTATTTAGGCCCCAATATGCTTAGAAAACAAAGAAACTTCTGGTATCTCATAGTTTTTGCAAACCCTAGGGTAAAAACTCTATTTTCAAGTGAAAAAAAACCACCATTTTTAGACCTTTAACTCTTCATTTTAATTCAAAACCCACTTCTCCATGCCTTACACTCTTGAAATATCATTTCCTAATCCCTACCAACTCATCCCACCAATTCAAATTGGCACACAGTAGGTGGGATGAGATTCAAGCCATTAAAATTGCAAAACTCTTCTTCCCCTATTCAAGAACCCGTCTAAAGAAAGTTTGAGTTTTGAGGCACAAAATGAATAAAGAAACCCTCTATTAAGAAGCCAAAATAAAGTCAAGACATGTAATAACATTTATACATAAATTTTTGATACAAAAATGCTTGAATGGCTTGTGCACAGGCATAAAACACAAGAAAAATAGTAAAATATGAACTGAGCAATTGAAACTTTATTGATTCAAAGAAAAAAACTCCTTCAACCAAACCTGTCTTGAGCCCTTGAAGGCCTTAAGTACATTGATATGCCTTGGAATCCAACTCCCGATGCCTTTAACCACCAATATTAACTGACTTTTGAAACCTTAATGACTGTTGAAGGTCAAAATACAAACATTTTTCACATTAATATGACTCATAATGAAATGTTGCACTTTTCCACTTCTAACTTTACTAAGACCTCACTTAATGGCTTGAAATAGCATCATTACATGTTCAAAACATTATTCTTGTTTGTCCCTAAACAAATTTACTAATTTTTCCTTCAAAGGCTACAAAGCAACAACTAGGACAAGTTGGGATCTCCATTTTTTTTGACCCTAAAACCTAAAAAATCCTCCTAATATATGACCATTAGGACTATTAGATCTCATTAAAGAAAAAAACTCAAAATATTAACACTTTAATCATTGAAATGATCCACAATGATATTGTGGTGTAGGTGCTCTTGCACCAAAAATGGTGGTTACAACTTGCTAATGTCAATGAAACGTGGGGGCAACAAGATTTAAAGTTGGATCAAGCTTGTGAAGATCCTAATAGACTTGTTTGATGAATTCACAGGGTGTGGAAAGGTTGGAAACATTTATTTCCTTAAAAACCTCATAAAATTTGCTAAAATGAAGTTGCACCCAAGTTGGATTTCAAGAGCAAAAGTTGCAAGCCACTATAATTTATTATATATAAATGGGAGATATTACAAAACCTGGTTCAAACGAGCATACCGACAGGAAATAACCAGGAAGAAAACCTTCGGTTATATCTCGATTAAGTATAAAAACATACCCCTTTATAAAACCTATGAGTTTCCAAAATACAGACCCCTTTACATTTTAAACATACCCTTTATACAATGCCAAACATTTGACCCATATTTCAAAAAAATCACTGGGTATAGATTATGCCCATACACAATTATTACCATTTTACATTGTTCCCAATTTGAGAATTCAAATTTTACAAAATTTTCCTATTAGAGGCATTCAGGGCTCAGTCTTCGACAATAGTAGTATATTCATGTTCTGGACTGACAAGCACCTGTACAAACCATCAAGGTAGCTTAGAATAACCAATCTATATTATTCTAAATGACACAAAATATGATGAGATGGCAATGCAAACTATAAAAGATGCTTAGAATAACCAATCTATATTGTTGTAATCTGTTGCATACCTCTCCAAAAGGATCAAAGCTGGCTATTGTTGCAGCAGGTCCATGATCAATCGTGCCAGGAATATCGCAAAAGTGTGAAAATGAGAAATATATATTGTCACAATAGAAAAGATGCTTAGACTAAAAAATATATATTAATCTAAACAACTTGAATGATGATGAATTGGTGATGCAAACTATAAAAGATGCTTGGAATAACCAATCTATATTATTCTAAATGACACAAAATATGATGAGATGGTAATGCAAAATATAAAAGACGCTTAAAATAACCAATCTATATTGTTGTAATCTATCGCATACCTCTCCGAAAGGATCAGAGTTGGCTATTGTTGTAGCAGGTCCATGATCAATCGTGCCAGGAATATCACAAAAGTGGGAAAATGAGAAATCTATATTGTCACAATAGAAAAGATGCTTAGACTAACATATCTATATTAATCTAAACAACCTAACATGATGAGTTGGTGACATGCAAACTCTAAAAAAGCTTAGAATAAATTTAATCTATATTGTTCTAATCATTTCATACCCTTCAAAGGATTGTTTCGACTCATCAGAGTAGGTCCATGATCAATCTTGCCAAAAATATCGCAAAAGTGCATACAAAATATCACTATTAAAGACACCTGCATTGCAATAGTATATAAAATATCAGTATTAAATAAAGAACACTAATGAACTTAATCATAATGAACATAAGAATTCTATCTTCCATTCTTGAAAATGCTATTCAAGTGTTCTTCAAGGGTCATCTCTTTGCTCCAAGATTGCTTCATGATCAACATTACTAAGTGTCCATAGTTGTTTTGTCTTTGGTTTGGCATGATGCTTCAAAAACTTAATATTTGTTGCTATAACAAGGTGCAAATACATGAGAATGGCTTTGTGTTTCTCGTAGTCTTCAAATGCAGGTATGCCATTCTTTCTAATCATGTATGTTCGCAACCAGGTTCCTGCAACCACAAATAAACCTGTAGAATACATGAAACCATCATCATATTCCATTAGTTGTGTTAGCTTATGCTTTACCCGCACACATCGAGCCAACCAATAGTTTGATCTCTCTTCATTCCCCTGCAGTGCAACAACTGCAAAAATATGTCCTAGTTGTAGTAGATCTGAAAGAAGGTCATAATCAACTAAACTTTCCATTGTGTCATTTATCATGTATATTGTTTGAGATAAAGGAGTTAGATATTGTGGTACCCATGTATCCACCCACTCACTTGACTCGCATTGATCCCACTTGCACTGAATACAACTCTGACAAAAAAAAGCCAACTCTCATGTCCAAATGGTCCATGTGCCTGCATCTGAGCTTTGAAATGAATGCATCTGAAGAATCTTTGATTGTATGACAATCCAATCTATCTCCCATTGTACCCTCCTTAACGAACCAAAATAATCTACTCACTGTTGAATCAAGTGTCCCTCCCTGTGACAATGCTGAACTACACCAATCAACAATAGAACGTGCATCGTTGAATTTTTCTCCTGAAATATTCAATTGCTCCTTAACTAGAGCTCTCTTTATGCATGCACCTACTCCATCATGCTCCCCTTTCCCATGTACAGCTTCAAAAAAACTCCAAATATGAGGTAGACTTCTCTCTACATGCATTCTGCTCAACCAATAAAACATACGAGCATTCTTGAATTGACCTGTGTAATTATCTGACCAAATTAGATGTCAGCCCAGTGCTATATCATGCTCCTGCAAGAACTCAAAATTTTTTTTGAAACAATGTTGGACATACTTGGATGAGTGAGATCTATCATCACTCATATAAGAATGATACTCTCTAAGTATCTTTCGATCCTCCTCTGTACTATAGGTGCATGTCTAAATGTTATGTGGACAAAAATAGTAATCTGAATGGAATTATAATATTGATATTGTACCTCGTTTTGTGGTTGCAATGTGTAGTTTTCTGCAACATCAACCACTAATATAATAATGGCAATCATAAAAGAGTCCTTACACATCCTAAATTGTTGATCCAACCACTGAGACCTATGACTATGCCTTGCATACTTGTAGAAAAGATTGTCCTTAAAATCTAAAATAAAATCAGCAACATTGCATCTTTTGAAACCAACTCACATCTAGAACCTTCACCTCCACTCTGCAAAGTATATTTGACTATCTCATATCTCTTTTTCGCAACAAGCTTCTTTCCAAATTCATGTTTGGAACTCTCATGAAAAAATTGAACAAACTTTGACAAGCCATCACATTTTGAGCACTTTGCATTTAAAAAACCATTTCTATAGAAAAAACAACCATCATCTCTAGAACATAAAAAAAGATCTAACAAGTCCCTTGATGATTTTGGAAGATGCATTGCACCACACTCCTGTAACATTTAATTAGTATGCAAAGTAGAATAGATATTGTAGACACCGAAATCTGGTTTTTAGCCTGCGGCTTCCATATTCGTCATAATTCTTATTCTTCATGGTCATGATTAAATAATCTTAATTATTTAATTAATTCATCTTCTATTAATTCTTCTATTAATTAAAATAATCTTAAATATTTAATTAATTCACAATTCTTCTTTATTCTATCCACTTAATCAAATAAACGCTTCATTTAATCATTATCTACCAATTAACCCTTTATTCTCCTATTAAAATGTAAATATATCATTATTCAACTATCTTTATCATATTTCAACTATAATTAAACAAATCTACTATTTACTAATTATTCATTTAATCCCTTTCGCCAATTTAATTAAATAAATCTTATTTACTTAATTATCCTCTAATATTGAGCTTCCTCAATTAAACTGCACTATTTAATTCATTAATTCTATTTTAACGCATTCCTCTATATTTTAGATAATTATGTGAATTATCTAAGTATTCACTTTTACTCAACTCGACATCTATTTTAATCATTCAGTTAACTATTGATTTAATGTCTGAGTGGCGTCTTCGAGTAATCTCTTCGTCAAACCATTCAAATCATCCACTTCTAACTCAATTGCGTGCACATGCATATTAATTAAATATTCTTATTTAATTAATTAAGTGTTGTGCATGCATTCGAACAGAGACTTGCTTGACCAATCTCTACCCTACATATTTCTTATGTTTCATCGTCGAACTAAGATTAAATCATTTATTTAATCTTGCATCTTCTATTTCTAATCGACCACTCATGTCATCAATCGCCAGCCATTCCCAATGCATGTCTAATCCTCATTTAACTTCAACCATCCAATATCTTTCATCTCCGACTGCTGCCTCAATAATCAATTTTCATAAATTTGATTTGTCATTCTTTCATTCCAATTTCCTCGAATTTTGTAACTTTGGAGCACTTTGTCTTGAATCTCGACATTTTCTTCTAATCACTATCTTAGGGCTATACTCTGCACTTAATTACCGAAAACTGAGGCAACTATACTACACAAGCAAAATGGAGAAGGGCACCCAGATAATCCAAGTGTTCACTTTGAAAATTGGTGGAGATTTGTTCAGCTTTTAATTCACGCTTTTTACTTTCTCCTATGCCTGCTTAACGTATGAATTTGCATTCTAGATTTAGTATTTGTATTGCATGTGTGCTTTTAATCTACTAATATTTCTTGTGTGTCTATTGTGCATAAAGGCTTGTTTCATTTTCAGGCATTACATTTTGGTGAACCCGACGTGAAGACACCATCTTCGCGAATCCGTAGATCTTTTAATTTTTGTTTTTGCAGATTTTTCGTACGGAATGACGCATGTGAAGTTTCTACACCGCAATTGATTTTCTGGAACCGCATGTGAAGTTTCTAAACTGCAATTGAGTTTTTAAACCGCATCTGATAGAGAAACGACACATCTAAAAATTTCTGAACCGCAAGTGATATCCCGAGCAGCAACTGAAGAATAAACGACGATCCGGGATCGTAAATAAACGATGCAACTGACCGGTAAAATTTTATTTTCGCTTCCCACTTGGAAATTTTCAACTTCTCCTCGATTTCGTGGTTAATCGAGCATCTTATTTTCAGCGTGTGGCCTTTTCAGAGTTGATAAGCTTTTTGCAGGACGATTGACGAAGACAATATTGAAAATTACTAATTAGTCTTTCTGCAGGACGTTTGTCGAAGACCCTAGTTAAATTTAAAACAGATTGTTTGGTAGCATAGCAAATCTTTCGTTTGGTTAAAATTAACAAGTGTCTACTATGTTTGGTGTGAAAGCACAAGTTTGGTCACCCTTACGACTTGGTACATCGAAGTATCCTCTCCCTTTGTGCATCTGTGTGATCCTGGGTGTAAGAGAAACCTACCAACTCTAGAACTTGGGGCCTGCTCCGGTGGAAAGTACCACCTGCATCCACTCGCATCAAGAGCACCAACCCGGTGGACTTCCAAACAGATACAGCGGGTTCTTGGGGAAACCCCAAGAATCACGAGTGTGGTTCCGACGAGATGGATCCGAAAGGGGACTCGCACCGTATGGATCACACCCCACGAACGGAATGCCCGAATTAAATACCCTTTGTTGTAGAGACCAACCTATTTGTGGCCGTTGCTTGGTATTAGTGCAGGGTACAGTATCATGCCCAAAGATACTCACCACTGATCCCCTTGAGTAGAGATAATGGGTTCTGGCAAGTCACCAAAGAATCAGAATTGGGTGTGCTCTTGAAAGATCTAATGACCGAGGGAGCCAATGCCACCAAATTCTAAGCCATCCGCTTCCTCAAGAAGGAAAAGGTTCATCACCAACCGGTATTTCGCGGAGTCATACCGCCATATTAAACCCCAGCCTTGGCCCATTAGGATGTGCTTGTCCATATCACTTTAAACGCTCTTGAGTCCAAAATTGAAACTGAAAACACTTTGTCTTCACGCATTGTCTCTTTGATTGTCGTAATTTGATCATGGAAAAACGAGTCGCTTTAAATTTCGCGTCATCAAAATTCACAGAATCGCAATTGTTACCGTAAAACACGATCTTATTTTTTAGAGTCGCGATTCGGCACTTTGAGTCAGATCTCGTTAGTTTTGAGTCAGATCCGTTAAATTTGAGTCGTGATTCATTATTTTGGCTCGATATGTTCTCGAAAACACCGCGATGCATTGTATTCGAGTTGCATCCGCCGCTTTGAGTCGTGACGGTAATCTTGAGTCAGATTCAGGAGTTTGGACCGCGAATCATAAATTTGAAACGCGATCCGCCCTCGATTACCGTAATAACCAAATTCATACCATCAATTCAGCTTGAAGGTGGTTATACCCAAAGGGGTCTTCATAGTACAAACAGCCTTTGGAAACACAAACCAAACGATTTGTCTAATTTTGCATCCTTTAGGTTCATTTAGTTTATTACTATAGTTGTTCTCTGGGCTAGTATCACCATCTTAGGGTTCATAGTACTTTGCATTGGACTTTTAGAGAGGTCACTTTTACAAACTTTAGGAGTAGTCCACCATCTATACTCTAGAAAGGTCATAGTGTCAACGAAATCTGCCATTGAACCTAGCCTTATCATCATCTACTTTGTCCTACAGAGAGTTGTCTTAGCTCATCAGTCTAGTTAGGAAACTCAACTTGTCTTTGATCTTTGTCCTACATTGGTTCCTTGACTTATCTAAATTGACACTTTGGTTTGACTTTAGGTAGTTGGTCCCTTCACCTTGGGTTTATAGAATTGATCATTTTAGGGTCTCACTTAGACTTCTTGCACCTTTAGAGTCTAGACTAGTATCATCATAGGACATCCCTTATTTTGCATAAGAAAAACCCAAAAACATAGCATAGAGTCATACAGTTTCTAGATATAGTCTTGGATTTCCCACATATTGAGCTTGTCTTACATGGTTGAAACTAGGTCTAAGAGAAGAGAGAGAGAAAACATGTCGAACCCAAGCGAGTTCATCAACCCATTTTATTCAAGACCTCATAAGACTCTATTAGATACATTCACCACTAGAAACACTCAAGGATATGTTACAACAGAAGACATAGAGGCTGCCGCACAGGACCCTGAGTTTTCCTCTTTTGTAGATGAGTACCTAGCAAACGATCGTCAACGGTTCTTAGGAAAATTGCTAGCTGAAGGTGCTACCTTACCTCCAGGATTTGATATCAGTACCTTACAAACTCAACCTACACAAGGGACAAATACTACGACTGCTAGTACTACTATACCTCAAGCCAGTACGACTATGCCATCTAGCACGTCTACACAGAGTATGACAATCCATACATCCCCATTTGGTATACCTACCATGACATTGGGATTTAGTTTCACTACAGGGGCTTCATCATCTACTCCCTTCGGTCCTCTTAGTGGGAGTAAAAGACCTAAAACATCAGCCCATATATCTTATGTCGGTGTCACAAGTGCGCAATCAACAACCACACCTACTGCTAGCATTATGGGTACCTTACCACAGTCGATGGCCATACCTAGTGCTCAGGTCGCTAGTACTATACCAAGGATTACACAAACAGGGGGCATTCCCTCCTTCCAATATGGCAATCAAAATCCACCTTTCCAGACTAGCAGTCAAAATCAATTTACATATGTTCCGAATTAGAACCTCTTTTCATAGATTGGTAGTTAGAATCTGTCTACCCAGATTCCAGGCCAAAACTATTTCACATCGGTTCCGAATCAGAATCCCTTTTCACAGAGTGGTACTCGGAATCCATTTACACAGAACCCAGGTCAACACCAATTTATGCCGACTCCAGATCGAAATACATTTACCAACATTCTGAATATGAATCCACCTCAAATGCCAACGTTCAATCAAAACCCATCACGAGACTTTGGATTTCAGAACGCATACATGGATCCGCATAATCCTCCTAGCACATCTTTGACCCAAGTTGACGTCCTGCAAACACAAATGCACACATTACAAACACAAATGGATAACATGTCGGTCTCAACTAAGAAATCATTTTCACCAAAGGACATATGCCCATTCCCTTTTGATAGATCATTGTACATGACACCTTTCCCTCACAGATATGTCATACCGAATCTTCCTAAGTACAATGGCAAACGCAATCTAGTAGAACATATCAGGGAATTTTCTACTATATGCATAGATGCCGCTTACGATCCCACATATCTTATGAGGCTATTTCCACGAAGTCTTGTAGGAGTGGCACTAGAATGGTTTTCAGGTTTAGATTCTGGCATTAGATCTTGGGGCAAACTAGTCGAGAAATTTGTGGAGCAATTCTCCTTCCACATTGACCATGAGATAAATATAGCAACCTTGTGCCACACAACACAAGACGAAGGTGAAACATTCATTGCTTTCTTCCAACGTTGGAGAACTATTGCAAGTAGGTGTCCTGTCGAGATACCTAAAAAACAAAAGGTTACCATGTTTCAAGAAAACCTTCATCCAAAACTCAGGAGTAACTTAAGGGTACATTGTTGCATATCTTTTTCAGAACTAGTCAAAAAAGGGGTGATAATAGAGAAGGACCTCATTGAAAAGGGTGAAATCAAAATGACAACATCAAATAGAAACCAAATCGTACAAAACACCCCCACTGACAGAAATAGATTCTGGTCTCGCAACAAAAATGTCACCAATGATGGGGTGGTGGATGCTAAAACATTACAAGCAAGACCCCTCCTCACATTACAAGGACCTCATACTTTTTCCAACACGCTTAATGCTGTCAATCAACCTCCTAACATGGTCTCAAATACTCAACGTCCACAACCAAGGAGATTCCAGAAATGTGAGTTCACTCCCTTAGGGGAACCCATTGAGTCAGTGTTCAAACAATTGTTACAACACAACCTCATACAACTGCAGGAACCAAGACAATATGATCCAGGACAGTTTAAACCAACTTGGTGGGATGACAATGCCTTCTGTGATTATCATAGGACAAAGGGGCATAACCTACAAAACTGTCGACAACTGAAGAATATCATACAGGATCTAGTTGACAAGAGAATTATTGAGGTTAGTGGACAAAAACAAAAGACATCTAACACTGATCATCAAGTCTTCTCAGACCCACTACATGACCATGGGAAAGGAACTGTCCCCAGTTCGAGTACTAAGACCAATATGTCCGCCAATTATGTGAGTATCAAACATGATTATGATAGTGGAAAAATCATTCATTGCCTTCGCGCCGCTGATCAAAACATCACTACCATTACTATCAATGCTAATCATGAATGTGCAGTCAATACTCATCGTACTAAGTTTACTATCCCAGGCCCTCCATCACATCAAACACCTCAACCTTCCAAGTTACAATATAACCTACTTGATCAGTTGGGGAAGACCCCAGCCCAAATCTCAATCTTGGAATTGTTGCGTATCTCTCCTGAGCATCGGTCTATCCTTGATAAGGCTTTATAGAACACCACGGTCCCTAATGACCTTGATTTCAATCGTTTCCAGGAAATGGTGGGCTACTTAACCAATAATCATCATGTCACGTTCTCTGAACAAGACTATGCCACCGAAAAGATGAACCACAATGACCCTTTACATCTAGAAGTCCTTGTTGATGACACCAAAGTTAGACGAGTTTTGGTAGACGGAGGAGCAGGGTTAAATCTATGCACTTTAAAACTAATTAAGGCATTAGGTATTTCAGAAGCATGCATAGACACCACCAAGAGTATTGTCATTAAGGCTTATGATGATGAAGAATGAAAATCAAAAGGGGTGGTAACACTTCCTATCAACTGGTCCCGCTGACAATCGAGACAAAAGTTCCGTGGCCCGGATCCCACCTCCCATAACCTTTTGCTAGGGTAGACCATGGATTCATGCCATGAAGGCACCCTCTCCCATGTATCATCGCTGTCTTGTACCCCTTTACAATGGTACCCTAAATAACTTACCATGGCAGGATCCCCGGACTCTTTTCCAAAAAAGATTGCACTAATCTAAAGGAGATCCCTCAACGCCAAGTGCCAGTGAACCAAGAGGCCTCATCGTCCAATCCATCTTCTTATGTTGACCCGTCCACACTCACTTGAACATCTGTTTCACCCCCACTTCCTGCACACCTGTGGCCTAGATCCAAGACAACGGTTGTGGAGAGTATTACATGAAGACTTCTTATTGTGTTAGCCATTTGGTTCCTCCTAAGTCATATGGTTTGCCTACAACAGGTAGGGGACAGTCTATAATCACTATACATGTTCCCCCCACAACAACTTTTACTAAATGGGGTGAATTAAGCAAAGAGACTGTAGATACAGAAGATGTTACTTCCTGGTTGTACAAGGAAGATAATCAAGAACCCCTTTTACTTGCTCATATTCCTACAAGTCTATATGGAAAGGGTTTCAAAATCATGCAAAGTAAAGGATATGACGGGCAAAGTGGTTTAGGTTTAAACCAAGATGGCAGAGTGGAACCAATATTTGTTTCTCAATGGCCAAAAGGAGTAGGGCTAGGGTTTCAACCAATTCAGATTGGTGTTCCTAGTACTCCATTACCCTTACTTGAGGAAGTACATGCTTCAGAAGACATTAAGACATCTCACGAACCAATAGACCAAAATCGTTGTAACTCTCCTGACTCTAATGATTATGAGTGGGATTACTTATCCTCTACTTCTTCCATGGAACTTGACAAGTTATTTGGAGAACTTGACTTGATGCTAAGTTCCTCACCAAACCCCTTAAATTCCTATCCACCAAAGAAAATGACAAAAGAGGAGTGGTTTAAACACTACTATTGGGAATCACTTGATCCTACCTCTTGGCAACCTGAGCCACCTCTTTCTGATTGTCAAACCTTGGCATTAGGCCCACCTATTCCTCCACCTGGACCCAAACCAAAGAGCAAAAAGGACTTGGTACAAGACTTTTGTGACCACATGAATAATTCAATCTTTACCTTGACCCCATTAGACTTTGATAACTCCGACGATGACATGCCCTTAGTTTATCCCCAACTCATAGATTGGGATCAACAAGATACACCTGTCTTAGACACTTTTGAGAACGACGAAGCAATTGCTGAGTTCCTGGGATTACGTGAAGGCATACCTAATGGGGATCATAAAGTTGGTTTTACCATTGACTTGGATAATAAAGCATATTTTGGGGAATCTGTTCAACCCTCTAGTCGCAAAAATGAGAAAAAGAATAAACAAGATAAAAAGGACGAGTCTCTAGGTGAAAACTGCAAGGCACCTCTAGACCATGAAAAAGTAAAAAGAAAGGACGCATCCAAAGTTAAAAAACCTCTCTGAGGCGTCTAAGGATGGAGGTTTGAACATTCTCCCCATTACACAGGAAAATTCACCCATGCTTGTGGAAGAATCAGTAGAAGTCAACATAGGCACAAAAGAGAATCCTCGATTGATTTATTTGGCAATGCCATTGACAACACAAGAGAAATCAGAGTTCCACAACTTCTTTGAACAAAGATAGATTAATTTTGCTTGGTCATATGCTGACATGCCTAGATTGGATCCTAAACTTGTTCTACATCACTTGCCTTTGCAACCAGGTGCTAAACTAGTAAAGCAAAAGTTGAGAAAAATGCATCCACAAATTGCTTTATTAGTCAAGGTAGAACTCAAGAAACTCTTAGACATTGGTTTCATCAGACCTATTGACTATGCAGATTGGATTTCCAATCTTGTACCTCAGCCAATGTAAACCAAATTGGGCATCCTCAGATTCCCAGACTGATTTAGAGGATATCAACAAAGCTTGTCCTAAGGATGACTTCCCTTTTCCTAACATAGACATGATAGTTGACATGACAAAAGGATATGAGATGTTGTCCCTTATGGATGGATTCTCAGGATATAACCAGATCAGAATTGCTACTGAAGACCAACCTAAGATGACTTTTACTTGTCCTCGGGGAACGATTGGTCGAATGCTGGTGCCCTCTTAATGCTAAATGCATAACCTATCAACGTGCCATGACCACTATCTTTCATGATTTAGTGCACACTTGTATGGAGGATTATGTCGATGACCTTATTGTCAAATCCAAGACAAGGGAAGAACATTTACAAGTTTTAGACAAGGTATTTCAGAGGCTGGAGAAGTATAATGTGAGACTCAATCCAAAGAAATGTGTGTTTGGAGTCAAGTCAGGAAAGCTGTTAGGTTATATCATTTCTAGATGAGGCATTAAAGTAGATCCTGCTAAGGTAAAAGCAATCATGGACATGCCACCACCCAACAATCTCAGTCAACTAAGGACATTACAGGGAAGGTTGCAATCTATCAGAAGATTTATAGTGCAATTAGTGGACAAGACGCACCCTTTTCAACATCTACTTAAGAAAGGAGTCCCCTTTGCATGGACACCTAGGTGTGAAGAGGCTTTTCAACTGATTAAAGAATATTTACTTACACCACCTATTTTAATGCCACCTGTTGAAGGGAGAACATTGATTCTTTATATCACAACAACCCATTCATCACTCGAAGCATTGCTTGCACAGAATGATGATGAAGGTCATGAAAGGGCAGTCTATTATATCAGCCGGACTTTGGTTGGTTATGAGCTAAATTATAGTAACATTGAACGTGCTTGTATTGCAGTAGTATTTGCTACCCAAAAACTGCGGCACTACATGTTAAACCATCAAACAATGTTGGTTGCTAAAATCGATCCTCTGAAATATCTTCTTAGTAAGGCAACATTAACAGGACGACTGGCCAAGTGGGTCATGATACTTAGTGAGTATGATATACATTATGTAGAGAGAAAGGCTATTAAAGGACAGGTCATTGCTGATTAGTTAGCTGATGCACCCATATAGGCAGATCACCCATTAGTGGCAGACTTTCCTGATGAGTTCATATTCACATTTGACACAAACATAACATGGAAACTGTACTTTGATGGTTCACATACAAATCATGGTTCAAGGGCTGGGATATTGTTTATCACACCACAAGGTGATTTCATCCCTAAGTCATTCAGGATTGCATTCCCATGCACTAACAACATGGCAGAGTATGAAGCTCTAGTGACAGGGTTACGCATGGCGGTCAAGTGGAAAATTAAGGTTTTATAGGTATATGGTGATTCTCAACTAGTAATAAGACAGGTAAATGATGATTATGAGACTAAGGATGAGAAGCTTGCTCCGTACAAGCGCATGGCTAATAGTTTTAAAGAGTACTTTGACAAAGTCAAGTTTCATCAGATACCTCATGTTTTAAACAAAGCAGTAGACGCTATGGCTACAATTGCATCACTTCTTGAAATTCCTAACAACGTGCCTAAGTTTGAGTTCTTGGTAGAACATCTTTTGATCCCAGCCTACGATATCCCAGATTCTGAGATGGTGTGTGACATTGTTGGTCCTGATTCCCCTTGGTACAAAGAAATCTATGATTACCTTCATGCTGAAGTCATACCCATTGGCCTATCCAATAACCAACGTAGAACATTCCTCTGCAAGTCAGCCAAATATACCATCGTCGGAGACACCTTATATAGACGTGCCTTAGATAATACCCTGTTGAGATGTCTTGATTCTACTGAAGCACAAGCAACCTTGCATGGGGTGCATGAGGGTGTATGTGGTTCCCATTCTAG